>CAEFZX010024679.1:0-122132 GCA_903066825.1 Alfaro cultratus | reverse complement strand
TTAAAAAAATGGCAAACAACAAACTTGTGTTTTAATTGTTTTTGTTTTTATTTTTTTGTCTTTTTTTAAAAAAAAAAAAAAAAAAAAAAAAAAACTCTTGAAGAGGCATTTATAATCCCGGAACATTTAGAACTTTTGTCACATTAACACTACAAATGTGGTGTAAAGTATGTAGAATCACTGCTCAGTTCATTATCTGAAAATTGAGGGAGTCTGGCACAACAGCAACAAAAAAACATCCAGACATGTCCATTAGAAAAAACTGACAGGCTGAGTAAGAACATTAATCAGAGAAGAAGTAAAAAGGCCCACAGTAACGCTAAAGAAGCTGCACATATAAAGAGGTCAGGTAGGAGAATCTGTCATTTCACAAATCTGCTTTCAAGCACAAATAAGAAAAAGCCACTGTTGAAAGAAGATCATTAAACGTCCCAACTCATAAGCATTATAGGGAACATAGAAAACATTTATTTAAGTTTATTTGATAGGAACAGACATACAATAGCATAGCATGGGACTGAATAAAGCAGCAGTCCCATGTTTGTATCATAGTGTGAATAGCATAAGCTAATTTACAGCAGCACTTGTCCTTAGATGGGATTTTATAAACAGTATATTTAAGATACTACTAAGTGAAGGAAGATGCTCTGGTTAGCTCACCAAAATAACAGGACAGCGAGCCTAAACTTACAGATGAATGGTTTAAATCAAAGCATATTCATATGTTAGAATGGCCCAGTCAAAGGCTAGTTGTAAAGCCAACATGGTAATGGGGGGAAATTAATGTTCACAGACACTATGCATTTGTATAAATGAGCTTGATTTGTTTTACAATCAAAAATGGGCAAAATGTCCAGGTGTGAAAAATATGTTCTTTCTTTCAGTTCAGAATTATGCACTATTTTGTGATGTGCTACAAAACCTGAATGAAATACACTGATGTTTGTGATCGTTATGCGCCAAAACGGAAGAAAAAAATTGAGCGGTGTGAATACTTTTGTGAAGCACTGTACGCTGGCAGAGCGGTAAACAGATGACTTAATATTTGGATGAAGATGAGACGGAACATTCTGTGCCAGCAACTGTTTTCAGTGTTATTTCCCATCACTGCTCAGTGCAAAATATGTGAATGAGTGTTTCTGTTTCCCAAAACGAGTACCAAGAGCTTACTCGTATAACAAAAACCATGTGATGGCTAACTCCAACTAGATTGCATAACAATCAGTCTGATGAGTGTGATCAGCCCCAGATTAAGGTCAGGATCATTTCTTGGCTCATTGGGATACATTAATATGAACTGTAATGACACAATTTTCATGCAAATACTTCAGGTAACTAATTAATAATTCAGTGTGAAAAAAGAAGTAGCTCAAATAAAAAATCTTAAACAACTCAATCACAACCAGCACAGGAGCCTATTGTGCTCTTCGGTGTCAGAAAGGCTGTCAGTAATTACAGAGCTACTTTTAGCATCTGATTCACACGCAAGAGTCAAGCACAACAAACAAGCCCAGCAACATCCATCTTTATCAGACTGTTATTCATTTCTGTGCCCCTCCCTGCAGCTCTCCCTTCCTCCCAAAAAATAAAACTATCATTCACACTGTAGAGAACATCCTGTGCAAGTTTCACGCACCCGTTTTGCATCTGTACCAGATGCTTACTTGTTGTGTTTTTTTTTTTTAAAGATTTTTACAGTCAAATTTGAAAGATACGTAATACAAAGCTTCTTCTTCTATTCTTTTTAAGAGGGTGTCATTCTACACAGAACCTAAGGGATTTTAACAGCACCTTACAAAAATATCCATACTTTATAAAGTTTGTCATATTATAACCAAAAACATATTTGTAGTTGTGAGATTTTTACATGATTGGTGGAAGGGAAAAAATACATTTAAAAATAAAATTTTGAAAAGTGTGGTATTCATTTGCATTAAGGCCCTTTAGCCAACAATTTGCAGAAACACCTTCTGCTCCAATTATAGCTTTAGAAACTATTACTTGTGGTGAATCTCCACTCTAGTCTGAAGTAGCTTAGCAGGCTTAGTTTTTGTTGTGTTATTGCAGTGTTACATCATTCCACGCCACTAGGTGGAGCCGCACTGAGTTGTTCAATATTGTGTCTTATTTTCCCACACCATTTGCAGGAATATCCTGAATTATTAGGTCCACCCATCGTTTTATCTGTAAAGATTTGTGTTTTTGCAGTGAACTTGGTCAGAGTATACTTTGACCAACTTCACTGCAAAAACACAAAATCTTACTAAGTATCTCTGGCCTAGTTTCTATTCCAAGGCATGATGCTGCCAATACCACATTTCAGAGAAGATCTGGTATGTTAAGGGTGTTAATTTTGCATTTTGCATTCATGTCTAAATTGCTATGATGTTTGCTGTGTCCTCTTGATTTATGTTAACTCCATGTGTCATGTCACTTTTCTACAGAGGTCAGTTTTGTATCAACAGACTCTCTTACCTGAGATTTGGTTCTCTACAGCTTTTTCAGAGTCGCCTCAAACCGTTTGGCTGCTTTTGTTTCCTGATGGTTTCCTTGCCTGGGTTACAAACAGCCCTGTCTTGATGGGGTTTCAAGTTGTGCCTAACTCTTTCAGATGATAAACTGAATAGTGCTCAGTAAGATGTTAAACGCTTGAAAGATTGTTTTAAAGCTTAACTCTGCTTTAAATTTCTCCATAACGTTCTCCCTGAACCTATTTGCTGTGTTATTTGGTTTTCATGATGCTGTTTGTTCACTAATTCAATTCAGTATATCTGTTTAATGCCAATTCACAACTAATATAATCTCAAAGCACTTTGCAAAAAAACAATTTCAGTTCAATCATATATACAGTACATTCCTATTGATCCTAGTTATAAAACAGCACAGTATGATCAATTAGTTATTCAAAGCAGTTGAAAAAGTTTCTATTTAAGGAAACCCAGCAGGTTGCATCATTTATACAGCGAAACTACAAAGAGATGTATAGTGTTTACTAGTGACTTCTGAAGACACATGACTGCACCAGTCTTTATTTAGAAGAATCAGAGTAATGAGGGTAAATATGAAACATGCAGGTCCGTTGCTAGCCATGCTGGTGCCCTAAACACAAATCCTTTGTGGTGGACCAGCATGCTGAGTACAAAGAAGTAATGCATCGGCTCGACACTCTCAACCTCAAGCCCTCAGTGCTTTACCCTGCGCAGACAATGGGGGCAGACGGTGGCTGCCATCGGTAAAAACATGTTTGGAGTGGGGAAGGGTGGGTTTATGTTCTTACTTTTTTTACTTTTTCATTGTCAGATACTGTGCTATTTTACAATGAGTCTCCAAATGTACATACCATGCGTATTCATATCATACATCACCCTTACATACTAATACCTCTTATCTTGCATATTATACTACATAGATAATCCATCGCTTGCCTGGCAAGTAAAAACATAGTGAATTATATCCGTTTCATATCATGGAACGTCAAGGGGCCAAATGAAGCAGCTAAAATAAGCAACATAATGTTTCATATTCAGGGGCTGAGAAAGAACGTGGTGTTTCTGCAGGAGACACACCTGCATAGTGACGGGATTTGCGCATTAAAAGGGGACAAGTTCAGTCATCTCTATCATTCAAAGTTCAGTGCTAGTGCTAGGGGAGCTGCGGTTTTGATTCAAAGCCATGTTCCATTTGAGCCAGAAAACATTGTAGCTGACTCATCTGGTAGGTTTGCTGTGCAATACTCCTGTTATCTTAGCTAGTGCCTGTGCACCAAATTGGGATGATGAACAGTTCATATCCAGGTTTTTTTTACCTCCATTCCAGATACTGAAACATACTACATAATTACAGTAGGTCGAGTTTTATTTTGTTCAAAATGCTGAATTAGACAGATCCTTTTCCAAGTCGTATTCCTTTAGAAATTCTGCCAAATTATTAACTTGCACTGCAGCAGAGTTAGCAGAACCATGGAGGTCTAAATTTCCAGTTTAAAAAACATCATTTTCTCTTTTTCTGTATGTCCATCATCGTTATCCTAGAATACTTTTTTCTCTTAGATAACAGATTAATCACTAATATACAGTCACTCAACTATCATAGCATTGTCAATTCACATTATGCTCCTTCATCATTAGATATAATATTTCCCTACTTATAGACTTTCCCTAAAACTATGAAGATTCAACTCACATTTACTAGCTAATGACCCCTTTGTAGATTCCTTAAGATCGACTATAGTTATTTTGTTGAAATTAATAAACACCCCAGATGTGACCAGAGGCATTTTATAAGAATCCTTCAAGGCATATCTAACAGGTCACATAATCTACTATAAAATTCATCTTAGAAAATTCACTATGTTCCAATTACTAGAACAGAACAGCTCTTGGAAATAAATGACAATTATTCTAATAAACCAGGCCACACACTCTACAAAAGTTTCTGCAACTTCAATCTGAATAAGATATTTTAACTACAAATAAGACAGAACTGCAATTGCTCAAATCTAGACAATGAAACTGTGAGTCGGGGGACAAAGCTGGAAATTCCTTGCCCAGGGAACTATAGCTGCCTGTACACTATCGGGTGTTACTCTTACTGATCCAAAACAGATAAATGAAACATTTTCCAGATTTTATTCTGGTCATCCTCTGATTGTCATGGTTAATATGCTCAACACTATTGAATCTCCCAGAAAATATTAGGAGTTGTCGGAAAATTCAGCCAGCCCAACGTCTTCAACTGAGGTTATGAACGCTCTTCGTGCTTTACAAAGAAGCAAATCACCAGATCCTGGTAGGTTCACAGTCCAAAGTGATTTTTTGACCTGTGAGATTTCTTTGTTTATGCTCCAGTTTAGCACAACCAGAATTTTAGACCATCAATTGTGGACGCTGCTTTTCAAGTTGAATCCGATAATGCCATGAACTCTATTGACAGGTATTACTTTCATGTCCTTTTATTGACCTTTCAGCCATACTTAATCTCACCTCTCCCAACTTTTTAGTTTTTTCAAATATGTCACTGTGTCCAGAAAATCGATACGGAATTCTCAAATCTCCCCACACAGACTTTGTAAGATATTGATAAACCGCAACCAAAAAAAAATAAATAATTATATTTCCCACCTTTTTTGTGCCTTGGACTGTACTATTCCAGTCTTTCCGCAATAAGCAAAGATGTTATGGCAACAGGATCTAGAGCTAAAACTTAAAGAAGACCAATGGGACAAGATTCTTAAATCTACACAACTCCTCTATCTGTGCCTGACATTGGCTAATCCACTCAAAATTCATACCCAGCAACTACTGCACTAATCGCAGATTCTCAGAAATGTATTCCAATGTTTTAGATACTTGTAATTGAAGTAACTTGCTCCCTGTCAATCTCATGCACATTTTGGATATAATTGCAGTTTATCCAAAATGGATACACTTTTGGTCTAAAATACTTTAAACCCTTCGCATGGCGTCCAGTTTTGAGGCTGATACACACACCCTCTCTGCTCTTATGTATTCCACAAACCAACACTTTATTCGAAGTACAGCATAGTATGGCTTTCTGTATGCCTGGCCAGGCACTTAATTTTGCTCAACTAGAAACACAACTTACCCCCATCCTACAGTTGATGGGTCAAGGAAGTCCTGTTTAGCATAAATTTAGAGAGGCTGAAGTTTTCTGTGGAAATTTGATAGAACCTGCATCGCCTTGCGACGCAGAGTCGCACCACGGGGGAGACTGGAGGAGGTTCTTTCTTCTGGAGCAAATTTACGTTTATGTTGCTTGGCTTATATTTATTAAAATGCTTCAATAATTTTCATTAATGACTAATTAATGAAAAACGTCAGACTTTCTTGTTTTGTTTGAAAATAAATTTAAAAAATTATTTTTAAATTTTTGTTACACTTCATCATTATCCACCACTTTGTTCTGTTGAGGGATAGAAAATAGAAATACTCTGGAGTCTTTGCAATGTGAGAAAATGTAGAAAAGTTCAATGGAATCAGCCTTGAGAAAATTTTTGCAAGGCACACATCATTTACTAATCCCTTTGACAATTTCCCTGAGGGAAAATCCCAAAGGGATTAATAAAATGTCCTATCTATCTATCTATCTATCTATCTATCTATCTATCTATCTATCTATCTATCTATCTATCTATCTATCTATCTATACATACATACCACCTTCAAGGCTCTTTAAGACTAATGATGCTGCAGCATGCAACACAAGTAAGACTCACAGATGCATGACACCCCATCTCAATATAACATATCACGTGAGCTCCAGGCATTCCCTTGTAGTTTTTATAAATGCCCCCATTTCCTCTTTTTAATAACCACTTATGGTGTCATTTCCTGCCCCATCCATCATCATGAGTGACCGCACATGTCATGCACAACGCCACGCTCTGCAAAACATTCCAGAACATCTTTTCAACCTTGTTCATTACTTCTCTTAATTCTGATTTCCCCCTTGTGTGTGGGTGTGTCAGTGTCACTGTGGTGTGAATACATGGTACACATGGTGTGTGTGTGTGCGTCCCATGGGGACGGTCCCAAGGTCTTCTCTCATCCAAAATGGTGAGTTGTGAGTGTTTCTGTGAAGTATCCATTGTTTGTGCAAATCTTGCTCTTGTTGAGTGAGTGTTTGTGCCTGTCTACATACCCATGGGGCTCTTCCCTGAATGTACTTTCTATGAGTTTGTGCGACTGTCTGTTGCATGCAGTCATGAGAAGCTCTGTGCCTTAGCTGCTTCCAGACTTGTATTCCCAAAACATGCCGCAGGGCTTTGCCTCTGGTTCGTGCGCGTTCAATTGTGTGTGTGTGTGCACCTGTTTGACTGTAAGTGTGGGTAGGAACTGCTTGCTAAATTGTCCCTTGGTGTTGTGTTTGATTGTGCCTTTGTGTGTGATTTTGTTTATCAGTCTATCTGCCAGAGTGTCCAATTACTTGTCTCTGTCTATCTCCACTTGTTTGTTAAGAGACTTCCTGTCACTTTATTTTAGTTTTTGTTTTGATGTCTTTGTTACTCCTGGTCCAAAGGTGGAGTAAATTTAGAGCAGAGGTGTCATCTTAGCGTTGCTCTACTATAGCAGTTGACAGATCCAGAATAGGATGCCAAGCTTAACTCATGCTCGAATTTCCATAAACTTTAATATCTGATAATTGCAGTGTTGTTTCACACATTCTGCGAAAAATCTGACATAACACTTTAAGCTGTTTCATTAAGTGAATGCAGAGAGTGGGTTCTGTAACAATAGGGTGATAAACTAATCATCAGAGAAGGTAATTTAAATGTTATTTGTGTTATTTCTGTTTAATCTTTAGTGTCTTTTTTGATGATGTTTTAACACAACAATTTCTTTCAGGAGATTAATAATCTAACCACCTGATTTTGAGAGGGATGTTTCTATTGTTTTTCATCATGATTATTAGAAATGCACTGAGAAACTGGCATTTGATCAAAACAGGATGGTTTTAATCTAGACTGGCCCTGACTTGTGACTGCGTGTGAAAACACACCATACTTATTGTTATGCTAACGACAATACTTTAGTGTGTCAATTGCAACTAAGAAAAAGATTATATTTTCAGAATAAGGGATTTCTTTGAGATATTTATTCAGGCAGCAAAAAAGCCAGAGAGAACAAGATATTCATCAGATAACAACTTACTGTATCATTTTTGGGATTTCCACATTTGTCTGTCATGGAATATGCTGGATTTACCTTCACAACGTGAAAAGTTTTTGTGAACGCACAAAAAGTGAGAATTTGCTCTTTTAGTAATGCTAGCAGTATTAACCATGTTAAACACTAATAACTTAAAGAAACTTTACAATATTATATTATAGTCATTGTTCCTTCATTTCACAATAGTAAAACCCTATCTTGAAAAAAAATCCAGCCCCCAGTTTGACATTTTTCTTTATACAGAGGGTCTGAATACTTGACTAGTGAGAAACCATTGCTTCCTGTAGGTGAAAACTCTGTTGAAGTTTTGAACAGATGTATCTGATTTTACCCAATCTCTAATGTTTGGAGATGAAATATGTAATGTGCCAGCTTGGTCGTGAAGAAAGCTACGCTATGAAGCTCACCAGAAATGTCATGCATTGCAAACAACTATTCCCCCCTGCGAAGAGAGAAGCTCCAACTTTAGTTGCTCGATATTTGGATGACCAACACAGACTGAATGACTTTGTTCACTTCATCTGCTCCCGATGCTAAACTACAACCATAGGCAGACTAAGATTCAAAAACAGAGGAGAAACTTGACATCATCGCACACAACTCCTCCTTTTGTTCGCTGATTGGCCAGGATGAAACGCATCCTGAGTGCTCAAGCTCAGTGGGAGAAGTCCCAGATGGAAATTGCAAAGGAAGGCAACAGCCAGGACAATATAACCATATTTTACAGAAACTGTAATAAATAAACACTCAGTAAGAAAGGCTGTAAAAAGAAATGTTGAATATTGCTCTTATATCTTACATTACAGTTATTGTCTTATTATTGTATTGTAATTAGTCAAAATCAGTATTTGTAGGCCAATTCCTTGAAAGAAAAAACATTCTGATCTGTATATCTGAAATGAGTCTGTCTCTATTTGGTCTAATTAGTAAAGGCACTTCAAGTTGTCACTGGAAAAAAGCAGTGACAAAACTCATAAGAGGAAATTATAGGTACCTTGCCTGATAAGCTGGCGACTATCAGATAAAATTGAAATTAAAACATGTGAATTCATTAATTTCCATCTGATTTCTTAATATTCTATCCTATAATCCAAATATAGACTTCAGTAAATATAGACGTTCTCGGGCCTTGCCCAGGAATTATAGACAATAATCAGCACAAAGATAAATGACCACCGACCAGTTAGCTTTCTGCTCTAAAGATTTACAGTACGGTATTTCTATTGATTTCTATTAAGGCTTTGCCACTGTCTATTTTGAATTTGAACATTGACTCTAAATTATGTAAAAATAATGTGAAACAAAAACAAGATTTTTTTTTTTCTCTTATTTTGCTCTTGAAGTGCAAACAAAGGCAATACACGTCTTACACAAAAGATAATATAAAATGATGATAATTTCAATACAGACCAAAGTTTTTGCGTCTTCAAACTGTTAACCTCAAAACTGTCTGAAGGTTTGTCACAATTACATCCTTTTGCAAAACAAGAAATCCTGAACTAATTGTATCAAGAGACACAACAGTTTCAAACACTCACTCAAAACCCCTAAAGGGTTTTCCATAACTTACTAATCCTGCCATTTAAACAATGTTTAATGGTAGAGAAATCAATGGATAATGGATCAATGCCCTATTTCCTCCAGTTACTGCACACTGCTTGTCAGCTGGTTGAAAGGAGGCTTCTACACTTTGCATTCACTAGCTAGTAATACAAATTCATCTGCTTCAAATATTTCTACTGTTAATAAACAAGAATACCAAAAGGGCTGAAACTAAAGAAGCAAAACCTCTCACCACCTTAAGTTCAGTCAGCATCTAAATAACAAGTGCAGCTACAGGACCGTGTCTGTAAAGCAGCTAACATTATAACTACAAATATCAATGTGTACTATGACACACATTGGCATAAATTCTCTCTTTTTTTGTTTTGTTTTCATTCTTTTGAGAAATACTTTGAAATTTTTTACTCAAGGTTATCGTAATGTGACTCAAAAACAAAACAGAGGATGAGAAGCTCACTTGGTTTCCAGAATATGTGCAAAATTGTATTTCTTTTAATATTTTTACATTTATAAACATGTGGTTGTATTTGAGTTACTTTTATTGGTTTTGTTTCATTTTTGAACATATTTTTGTACAAGCAAAATCCTTGTACAAGGGCAGAGAGAACCAACAATTCTCTCTGCCCAAAAGGATCTGCATTTTCAAAGGACATATAAGGACACCACCAAGACTCCCTAGTTCTAGAGGCAAATTGGGAGATTATTCTTGTGTAGCATAATGCTGCAACAGGCATATACATTTTTGTTATAAATAATTTAAACTCCAAACTCTTCACAGCTTCACTGAGTCAAACAGGACAACCTGCAAATGTTGAATAATTACTTTTCCATTAATAATTTTTAAACAAAGCTTATAACTCACCTTTACTTTCTTGTTCTCCTGCTGAATGTGATTTCCTTTTAATGTATTTACACATTTTCTTTTACGCTATCAAGATTTTATTGTTTTCTATGAATTTCATTAGCAAGTTCATCATTACTTTGTTGTGTCATTGTTTGCCTCTTTCATTTGAATAATTTAATCATTTTAATCGTTTCTGCCACCATTTTTTTCACAGCAGATAAATAATGATGACTGAATTTGATTTGTTTTTAATAACCAGACATTCAGTTTGTGGTAATGTAGAAATAATGAACCAGGAAAGACCTGACATGAAAGATGCTGCAGAACTGCGGATATCTGGCAAACTAATTATCTCAGCTTTAACTGGACGACTGCACACACACGGTTCTTCCTCAGAAGGCTCGCTGCCTTGGTCTTATAACTGTCAGCTCTTTAACTTTTAATTTTACGTGCAAAATACTGTTGCATTGACTATCGGAAGCATTGAGTGAGTTTGGGCAATAAAAACCTTAAAAGTGCTATCGGCAATTAAGACTTTGGTCGTGGATAACAGCCTGCCAATCTGTGTCCCCAGCTGCTTTCAAAGGAGGGCAGTCTTTTCCAAAATGATGCGGATTTATTTAATGAGTTCAAGTGAGAGATGGTATCAGAGGAAATAGAAGATTTGTGGTTAAAGAGTTTGACATCTGTTGCTGTGTCTTCCAAGCAAACTGCAGGGAAATAATTGCTGAAAAACATTCTTGTCACACAACTCCTCACTACCAACTCCATAGTTCCAACAGTCTGCAGAAGAGTCCAGAGATGCACCCTGGGAGAAGAAAGTACTGTAATCACTCCAAAACAGCCGCCTCTGATCTCGTTAAAGGCTAATTGATGTTCTATGTTAACGAGCTTTACCTTAATTAGTGGTATTAAAAGAACACTGGGTGGCACGTGTAGCTAGGGAAAAAAGTGGGGGTTCTGGTGGGCTGCAGGATTGAGGAAACAACCCACTAATGTTGCATCAAACACAAGATGAAAGGGCTGGGAGGTGGGAGAGTAAACCAGTGCAGAGGAAGTCACAGGTTGCAGGGGTGAAGAAAAAGATGGAAAAGACTGAGGCGAGAAGAGGCAGGGGTATTGGCAGAAGAAAAGAAACAAGCAAATGAGGGGAAGGAGGGTTGACGGGGGGGAGGACTGGGCTGTAAGCTCAAGGCTTTTCTGAGCTGAAGTCAAAGAATCAATGGGATGAAATTGATGAGGACCATGGAGTTGGAGCAAACAAGCTCACAAATGTTGACTCTGTTCCTCACATTTCTCCAACCTTTGAGATCCAATTCCAATCAGCTTTCTTTTACCTTCATCATCATGCCTGCCGTCCACATCCTCGTTCTCCTCACACCTTCTGACTGATTGTCTGCTCTCACCTCCCCTTCCCGCCACCCCCCTCTTACAACAGCTGGTACAGTACAGATCTCTGGGCGACCGTTCAGCAGAGAAGGGACACTGAAGGCAACACTTCAGGGGCAGCAGTGCATGCAGTACACTGCTGCAGTACGCCTGCATGTGCTTACAATCTCAAAAAGGGGGTTTGTGAGGGGAAATGATGAACTGAATAGATCATCTGGGAGGGAAGCGGAGAATGCAACTCAGACAGAAATGAAGGAAATAAAAACACATTTGTTTCAATTACAAATGCATCCAACGGCCTCCCGGTGCAGGCCTATAAATCTGACATTGTCACTCTCAAGCACTGCAGTAAATCCGTGAGTAGAAACACTGTGCCTCTCCATTTTACAGGTCAACATCATCATGTTCTCCCTTGGTGGTCTTTACAGTCAAAACCCCCCTTCTTCTTTTCTAATACAAGAAAATAAAATAAAATCACACTTTTTTTTGGCAAGGAAAACTTATTCTCGACAAACAACTTAAGTAAAATCTCTGTCTCTCTCACACAAACACAGAGACTCCTGATAAAATAAATAAAGCGTCGGTTCCATCTGTCTGAAGATTCTTCGGTGGCAACAGAGGGGATAACCGTGGGCCGCCATACGCCCAAATATTTAGCGTATCGGGATATAAATAGATCAAGAGGGTGGGAAAACTGATCGGCAATCTTGCAGTGGCTTTTTAAAATGAAGTACACATTCACGCACCAACACTAAGCACGCATGTTGAGAAAACAAGCATCAATTAAAACCTCCGCAGCAAAGTGAAGCATGAAAACTGTTGCCAGTTTTTCCTCTTAAACTGAACCCAAACTCTGTCTTTTTTTTCTTCTTTTTTTTTTTTAAGCAAACATTTCCAGAAAGACAGGATCGGCGCAGCCTCAAGGTTCTTTGGTGTGCATGATTAATTGAACTGCCGGTAAACTGTGTGCGTGAGCGTCTATCCCATCTGCGCCTGTGAGTTTTTCGGGCGCAGCAATGACAGAGGGGTCAAAGCCCCGGCGCGCCGGCCGCTTCCAACCTCCATCTCTCCATCAGAAGCGTCCCTACACACGAATGCCGACATCCGACTGCTCATTTATTCCATGTCTCAATGACGCGCAGAATCCTCTCACTGCCCGAGCCGCAATTAATCCAAAGCAGCAGCATCATCAACAGCAGCAGAGGGTCTGTGTGCATGTTTGGAGCAAAAATACGCACTGCAAATCTGAACCGGATCAAACAAAAATGTACTTACTGAATTTCACCAGCCTTTCCCCCCTCTCTTCCTGCGTCCCTCCATCCCTTTTCACATCCTTGCTTTTTGAGGTATCCGTTTTGCGGGTGTCCCCCACCACCACCGCCGCCTCCGCCACACGCGCGCACACGCACACTGACACGCACGCTGTGAAAATATATATCAGTATAAATATATATGTTCTACATGTATTCAATTTCTCCCGATCTCTCTTCACCTCTCTCGCTCCCTCTCTCCTCTCTCTCACACGCACTCTCTCCAGCTCTCCCTCTTTCCCTCTTCTTTTGTTAAAATTCAGTATATGCGCCCCGTCACCTAGCAACCGTCAACCTCCCTCTCTCCCCCTGTATCTCTCTCCTCCTCCCCCCTCCTCCCTCCCTGCCTCTCCATCTCAGGCGACACGTGTTGAATGCTAAACTTAGCGGTCCGGAATAAAATTAATAAAGGGATAGGACGCGCTCTCTATCTCCCCTCCTTTCTCAGTCTTCCTCCTCGTATCATAATGCAATATAAATATTTACTAGAACCACTCAGCCCTCTCATGCCCTCTTCCCTAGCGTCTCTCTGCATCCCCCCCTTCCTTCCCTCTCTCCCTCCATCCATCCATCACTAGCTCCCTCCCTGCTTCCCTCCCTCACCGTCCTGCTTTTTTTTTTTTTTTACCCCCTTCTTTTTACCGCTGCCTCCTATCGCCTCTTTCTGCTTCTCCAAGCAAAACGGAGGCGCCACACCAGCATCTGTGGATCCACATGCGAGTGTCACCCAGGCAGATGCCTGGTGAGTCTTAGCATGGAGAGCCTGTGCATGTGGATGGATGAATGGAGCAGCATGTAACTAGCGTGCCATGCGTGCGCAGCTTGCAGTCAGCGCAGGGGACATGCAGTGTTTCGGAGCTGCAGTTCAGATTCTCAGTTCTGATGTTTCAGCTGCAGAGTTTCAAATAAATTCAACCTAACTTTTCTTGTCTGTTTAGTGGGAGAAATGCAACAGGAGGATTATTGCTTGCGGCATATTTTTTGCTTCCTTTTCATACAATAATTTCTGAAAGTAGAGAAGCTGTGTTTGGTCTGAGAAGTAGAAACTGTTATTCGTCTGCATCAGTGGTTTTCAGGATACAAATTTTGAATGAAGTATTTGCAAGGTATGGTTGACTTTATTACCAACATGTTTTTTTTTTCTGACTAAAAGAATTGTTTTTGGAGTGCAGCCAGAGTCCTGACTAGAACCGGACAGAATCTGTGGCCAAACTTTATGCTGATGGTAAGGAGGCCTCCAAACATCCAAAAACAGGTCACCAATTTTAAAAATGGCTGTGAATACTCATGTAAATGTGACTTCTTGGTTTTCTATTTTTAATAAATTTATAAAAAAACTCAAACTTTTTTCTACATTGTCATGATAAATATTTGTAAAATTTTAAGGAAAGAGACTATTCCAATACAATTTGGAACAAGGTTGTATTTGAAATTGTAAGTGAGGAAAAAGTAATTTTTCATATTCACGTTTTATCAGTTCATGTTTTCGTCAGAGCTGCATAAAAAATATAGTTAATTTGAGGAAGAGGGGATTTTTAGAGCGCATGGGAAATCTGTCAGTTCTAGTGACCAGCTGAATATTAATGACTCAAGTTAAGGTACACAAGGTACTTTAGTATTTATTCTCATTGGTGTATAAATATTGCAAGACAATTTAAAGCAATTTTTAAAGTTGAGCTGAAAAGGTAAACTGAAGACATTTGAAAGAAAACTTTAAGCACATTTAGTTTCTCTATTATGCATTCTCCACTTTTGTAGTTGGATAAAAAGGAAAGTACACTGACAAAAACATTCTGCTCTATCTACTGATCCAAATAGTTGCCTTTATTTGTTTATGTTCATCAAACTGTCCTTTGTTTAAAGTACTTACATATGTTGTAATATGAAAAAGAAACTCCAATTAAGTGAAGTTAGGTAGATTAAGAAAAGCTGAAGTTTGCATAAATTGCTCAACTTTTTTAATGCAGTAAATGAAATTTGCAGTGTACTGTAATATCGAATTACTTAATCCACAATCAAAGCTTAGTTTTTTTAACAAGAAACTACTTACTTAAAAAGAAAATACTTGATTGAAACACAGCCTTAACCATCTTAAAACTAATTTTTGTGACAAAAAAGTGTTTTAATTAGTTGCTACTGCTTGTGACACAATGCATTGTGGGATACCTTGCTGGCAAATACTGTTACATATAAAGTCCAAAAAGGGAAAAAAATCAATTATTGCGACATATAAAAACAAAGTCATGTTGTGCGATTTAAGTATTGCAAAGCTAAAATAACTTGATTCATTTTTGTTTAGCTGTTGTAAACTAAATGGCCACCTTAATGACTTCAAATCACTGCTGGTCCGTTGGTGCTTGTGAACGCTGATGGTTTATGGGTAGTATTTGGTGTTTTGAAATGAAACACAATTAAGACAAGATAATTTTTTGTTGTGTGGATTAACTAAAAGGATAGGCTCTTAGTACTTAAACAATTTATTTTCTGAAAAAAAATTAAAATGTCTTGTATCTTGACCAAGTATTTTTGACCCGAATGCTACATATTTTTGTGTAAAGATACTAACTTGAATTTTTATTGTTGATTTCACAGATTCAGTTATGTAAATTTACTTCACCACAGAATCAATTTTATTGGTGTAAGCAATATTTAGAAAGCTTGGCTACCCCCTAAGATCAGGCCTTCATTAACTTAAATCTACTGGTTGTGTACAATTATCTGGAAAGATAGAGTGATGCAAATTTTAAAGCAATAAAAACTAAATCTGTGCAAATAATCAGTAGCTATAGGCTTCCCTAATGAGATGCTCAGCATTCTGCTAATTAAATAATGACCAACAAGGAGAAAATTACAACGCAAAGCTTGTCTGTGGAGATGTGGAAGAAAAAGACATTCTTCCTGGGAGGATTGTTTAAAGGTAAATCAAAACCCCAATTTAACTGTAAAAAAAAAAATGTCAGCAAGATTTAGCAGTCTGGAGTTGTGGTTCAATGTTTTACTGTGCAGCACTACCTACCAGAAGAAGAAAAAGCCTGTCTGCAGCCTCAGAGCAAAATTTACCTACGTTGGACTATCTCAAGAGCCAGAAATTTAATATCTAAGCAAATAGATAAAGTCTCAAGCAAAACTGCTAGGCTTTCACACAGCTAGAATCAGTCTGCAGGAAACAAGAAATCCAGCAAAAAAGAACTTTAGTCAGGTAAGAAATGCAACAGGAGGGTTTAAACAAAATACCTGATATGGTCTTAAAAGAGATTTTACCCAAAACTGATGGTATGCACTGAGATGTTTACTTTAGGTCTTAGGGAAAAAAATTGTTAGAAATAATACTGTTACACTAAATTCAGGAGGGTTCATGTATGACCCACCTGGACCTGTTGCCCTCATAAGTGGAAGACAATGGATGCATGGTAGATAATTAGCATTAATGGAAATTAAAATGGAAAGAACAAAAGGTATTTTTCAAAAATTAATTAACAAATGTCGACAAATATGTATATACTATTGATTAAACAAAATGAATACACATTATCTACAATTAAAACACTTTTAAAAAAACTAATCTATTTGTTTGTCAGTCTTTTCTAGTACCTCCTTCACTCTAAGAGGGGATTGGAAAAAAGGGATGTGAAACCAATTGGAACCATCCAGTTTTTAGTGCCACATCCACCAGGCAATACCAAGAGGCCAGATGGGGACCACTAATAATCTCAGCAAGGTACAGCAAAAACAAAGGCAACAACTGACATTTCTTTAAACCTATGATGCCATTTTTAAACAAGAGGATAGAAGGTAAAGTTGTGATTGAGTGATAGATATTTAAAAATGGCCTGTTACGACACATAAAAATACATTTTGTTGTAATTGAAATCTTTACTACGGTATCTTAAAATATTACTCAATTACCTCCGAGGTTAATAAATATATATATTTGTATTAATTGAAATATTTAATGGAAAACACAGGTGTGGAAAAAACTTGCATTTCTAATTTTCTACATTAACTTATTATTAATGACTTATGTTAAATGTTTATTTTGTCTCATCCTTTTTCTGTAGCAGAGACATCTTTACTGTGGTTACACAGCGCAGAACATAAAAAAATTATCAAAGATTAAAAATAAAAAAAAACGTTGAAGTGTTTTTTTAATGACTTTTGAATAATTATCAGCATTGAAGCTCCCAAACAGCCACACACACACACACGCAGCCACACACAGCTACTTCCACCTGGTTATTACCAATCTGAATGTTTTGTGATGGAGTGATGTTGCCCTGGGGACAAAAATAAACGGCTGCTCGTTACTCTGCTTGTGCACTGATCTATGGTCAGTTTTAGGACTCAGTCCATATGGCAATAAACGTTAGGGTGTAGGGCATTGGAGCCGATCCGCTTGCCCCGTCCCGTTCCAGGTGTTACAGAGAGACTGGCGGCCCGCTGTTCCTGTGTCAAATAATTTGTGATAAGGGAGCCGTATCTGGTTTAGTGATGCGTTTGCTGTTGCTGCAGTGGCATTAATAAGCCAGATACACATCACCTATTCATATTTTCTGCCACGGTGAAATGGTGAAACCAGCTGTTGTGCTCTTCATATTTCTCTTGTTATCTGTATTTGCCACATGCATTCATCTTCATTTGCATTCATCAATCAATTCATCATCACGCGCTCGTCTCCCTTCCCTCCCGTCTCTGCTTGGCCTGCAGTCTATGGAGATACTGGAGTGGCGACATTACAGTTTATGAGGCATGTGATGGTATGCTTCGTCACTGTATTTACTTCAAGACCGTATTGACACGCTTTTGTTGCATACAAAGACTTACATTGTCTGAGAGCACTTATAATATTTACAGTGTGGGAACATTTTCTCTTCCTGTGATTAGGACAGGTTGGATGTATTGTTCAGGCACATTGCGTTAGAGATGTGCGTCTATNTAGTTGTGGATTTATTAACTCTGAGCTACAAATCCAACAAGTAACTTTGTGCATTCTTACAATCTCATAAAGAAACCACACAAACATACACCAATAAGATGTGCAAAGATTGAGTGGAAAAACAGTTGTTTTGCCCACTGACAATTTCACTTTTCTTTCTTAATTTTTGTTTTGTTTCTGTGAGTGTAGCTGTATTTTTAACCAGAAGAGGCACCATTATTTTAAAACTGTAGGCACAAATGATAACTAATATTCAGCCTGACCTGCTTTTATTTTGCATAGCACGTTATATCGTCCAATTTTTGTGAAAATCCCTCAAAGTTTCTGTTTCAGGTAATTCAGAAAGTTACAAGGTAATGTGATCAAACAAATAAATTAGGACATCATTTTATGAAAGCATAAAAGTCTGAGTGCTTTTTTTTTATATATATAATTGGAGATTGGATATTTGTTGCAAATTTTGAGAGTACAAAAATAGATACAATTAGTACAGATAAAGAATATAAGAGAGGCCCATCTAAAATTGTATCTAAAATGTTCTTTAAAAAGACTATGTATTTCTAAATTAGTACACCCCAACTATTATTCCTAGTAATAAGTCTTACAATTAGCATGTTCTAGATATAAAAGTGGATGCCTGTACAATCTTAAAGAGACAACAGAAGTTCATCTTTTATGTCAGACTTTAAGACGAGAAATCAATGTGTTCCATAAAGAACTCACCAAAGACCAGGACTTTTGCAATAATAACTACATAATGCTGTTACCACTGTACTCCACATTAGATATTAGGTGTTCTTAGGTGTCCAAACTTCCTTTTTTTTTAATCCAAATGTGGTCATTATGGCCAAACATTTATTTTGACAGAATGCCACTCAACATGTCTCCAAAATCTTTACTTTTTTACACCTTCATGTATTTGCAGACTTTAATCTGGCTTTTAATCTTGCATATGGAGTATTGTTTTGGAGTGGCCTCTCAGCCCATGCCAGTAACAGTGACTTTCTTACAAGAATCATCTACCATCCTGACAAGATCTTTAGGTTTTGTTCTACATACTGATATGGAGACTTTGAACCAATTTGTTTATGTCTGTGAGCCAAAACCTTCCTGAATAGCATGATGAGCAACGGTAACTAGACCACAGTATTTATATGCATTTCATATACATATAAATACTCTTGCTTTGCATTTAAGCTAATGCAAAGCAATTAGCGTAAATTGCTTTGCATTTTACGATTTAGAGTTACAAGATTTAACTCTAAATCTTGTAAGTAACCTGTTTAAAAGCTTTAAGTTATTAGAAAAATTAAACTCATAGGATAAAAACTAAATAAATAAAAGCTTGGCTATAAACCGCTTCAGACTATCTGCATCAGAATGTTTATTCATTACAAATACATGCTCAAACAGGAACGGTTATTATATTTATTGGCAGTTTGTACATGATTTATGGGCATCCCTAACTGTTTTGATTAGCAGACTGGTGGATATGTTTCCAGGAAATGGTTTCAGTTTTGAAGTAACAGAAACTGTCATGCATAAAAAAGGGATTGACTGGAGAAACAGGTTTAGGAGAAATTGTTTGTCATGCTCTCAGTGTCTCAGGTGGTAATTACTTACTATGTAAAAGTGTAATTTTGACAGTTTGCAAACTCAAAGCAGTCTATAAACTTAACAATTGTATAAAATAGTTAAAGTGTTAGTATTTTTATTATGTTTTTTGAATGTGAGCAAAAACATGCAGACTTTAAGACTGAAGGTCTGTGAGAATCTCAGAGGGGTGGTGTCAGATTCACAGTAAATCTGAAACAGAAGTTGGCTTTCATCACTGCAGCATTGAAATCTGGTGAAAACAGTGTTAAGCAAGTAAGTTTTTTTTTTATTTTTATTTATTTTTTTTACAATTTACATTCTGTTGTCTTCACTCAGTACGACTGGCACCTTCCTCCATCTGGCATGCATTTTGATAAACAAATAAACCCTTCAGGGAGTTTCTACTCAGTTACATGTTCAACAGTTATCTGAGAACCTGCTTTTTCTTCTGTAGCGTAGTAAAAGCTTGATGGCTTTCTGCCCCTAGCTGGATCATGTGTTGTTCACAATAAAAACACAAAGGGTTTTTTTTTTTGGTGAAGAAGTGTGAAGGCCCCACATTACCTTATGTGCCAAGTGGTTTGTTAGAAAGAGCCATCTGGAAAAGATGGAATAGAAAGTGTTTTAAAAGGGCAGACTTTTTCTGAAAATGCTTGGCAAATGATTGGATGAGCCATCTGTTGGTCGTCTGTCACAGCCTGGCTTCAACCAATCAAATCAATGGAGCTGAGCCAGTTGTTAAAGTCAAACTCTCTCCAAATGATAAGAAAAACAAAGGCTCCTTTTGCCACTGAGGTAAAGAGGACGCCATATTTATACAACACTGTTTAAATAAGAAACATTCACCAATTCTAACGTAACCAATGCAATCAAAGCACCTGGAGTAACTGCATCTGCACATGCAAAGGCTTTGGTTTTCCCTCATAAGGTTCCAGTGTTTGTAGTTAAAATACTTTATCTTTGTCGTACCCGAGTGTAACAGAGTTACTACTGGTAATCCAAATGTTTTATCTTGATCTAAGAAAGGAGGTTTCTTTGACACCAAATCAATCTGAGGCAATGGAGTCCCCCATAAATATTCAGCACTAAATGCAGTTTTCCCATTTGTGATTTTTTTCTAAGAACTTGTCAGTCATCTCCCTGAGATTATTAAAAGTCTGTGCACTGACAAACTCAGAGCCATCAGATTATTCCATCTTTTGGGTGCATTAATACAGGCTCTCATTAGACATTTTCCTAACTCTGACTTATCTGTATTCCAGTTTGAATTTTCTTTCTGCACCAAAGATTTGACAGGTAAGGTGGGTTCACTTCTCTTTCGTTTGATAGAGAAACGTCACTATTTTTTCTCTCATTATCGCCAATCTTCCTCCAGCTACAGTGGCCAACAGGTACAAGCATGCAGCAAACAGGTGCAAAGCACAACAAACAATCATTTTGGAGTTTGCGGACTCCAAACTCCAAAGCAAATTTTCCCATTTGTATAGAAGCAAATGGGAAAATGTGGTAAATAGCAGAAACAGCAGCAAGGATGAAATGCTGCCAACTTGCTCCAAAGAATCAAAGTGCTCCGGGCCACAAGGGGGAGTCTGGAGTAGGTAATATTACTTATACAAATACGCTGCTTTTCCATAACATTGTAAAAGTATTATACATAAAAATATTGTTACAGACCTTCTCTTCCGCCAACTGGACATCCTGTTAAATAATAATATACTGCCTTTTCTGACAATATGCTCCCATATGATTTGATGGTCCACTCCCCTAAGTGGTCTTGAGTACTTCCTTTATTGGAGCAAGTTTGTAGCTGCAATAACTGCCCCCCACCTCCAATGCAACATAGAAAAAGACAGTGAGCTTAAGTAGAATAAAGGAGTCATTTGAGGAATCCTTTTAGCCCTACAAGGTCAACATCTGAGGTAGCGGCCCTTAGCTGAACGCAGCTCTTCCTGATATTGTTTTCTTAAAAAGTGAATGAAAGTAAAGAAAAAACAATTTTTTTGCGGAAAAGATTTCTAATATCAATACTTACAGCTAAGAGCTTGACGACTACATTGGAAGTCTTGGTAATCTGGGGGGACATTAACTAGGGCAGGAGTGGCTAATGTGCGGCTCGTGAGCCACATTATCTGCCAAGGTTCTCATTTTAACTTCAATTTGTAGATTATTTCATTTTGAAAAATATCAACTTCCTCCTCTGTTTCTTTCCAGAAATAACGCTTTATGCATGTCTGCAGTTCAGTTACTTTAGTGAAGTTTATGTCCATGTCATTATGTTAAAAATGAACCAGGATTTTATCAGAGGAACCCCGCAGCTGGCTGCAATTAAAAACAGTCTTAATAAACACACTGAGTTTATCCTCGTTTCCAGTAAAATTCAAAAACGTGAATGAGAATATGTTTTTTTTTTTCCAATTTGGCTGTATGAGAGTAATTTGTTAAAAGTTTTTTTTTGCAAGTAGAACAAGAGAGAATTAAACAGATGCAAATAAGAAAAGGCCAGATTTAAAAAGCTTGGCGATAACAATTTCAACATGCAAGTTGAAACGTAATTCATTGATTTTAGTTCAAAATAAACAAGATCTGGTTAATATGAGAGACACTGAACTGGATAAAAGTCTTAAATAAAATTATGAATAATTAGGTGAAGTAGGACAACAGCAACCAAACCAGCAACTGTTGGTTACCATGAAGACTGAATTCAGGCTGGGAGATGGACATTTATGCTGGCCAAAGTGTTGCACTGTCTACCGTAGGCCAGTCTCCCTGCTACTTCGCAGTCAAGAGATAAGATGGGTGCTGCTTCCTTACAGGTGCTGTTTGATGTTCCAGCATCTGAAGGATCAATATCCTTCATCAATATCAAACTGAAAAAGGAAACACTATGTTGTTTCAATGTGCATCTTTAATTTTTATAGAATTAAAATGTCTTAGAGGTTTATTATTGTTACTTGTTGGTTCCTCAAGCCCTAAAGGAAGTGCCTCAGAGAACCAAGTGATCTTTAAAAAGATATATTTATCTTCTTTGAACTGAAAATTCCTCTCCCTTGCATTCACTTTGAATTTAGGGACTGACTATGTCTTTTTTCACCTTTTTTTCTCACTTCCTTGCGCGAGAAAAAAAAGGAAGGGAGAGCAGCAATTGAATTTCCTCCCAGCATGTGGCATGGAATATAAAAAAGTGCAGGGCCACACTGAACGCAACCTTGATCCATTCCCTTGCTCTTCCCTGCACTGTCTCCAGCGCCCCTCCACTCCATTTCAGGAATAAATTATTTAATTTCAGTTCGGCCCACAGAATTTTTATTCATCTCCGTGGTGCTTGGGCCCCATCCCCATGGAGAGAGTCCTGATGAATGTCTTGGGCTCACACCCTCTGATCATCCCAGCACTGAGCCCCTTTATATACATGCTGGCTTTTCGGCTGCCTCCAGTGCTCATAAAAACCCGCTCCTCCCCCCTTTGCATTTTATGCACCCCTCCGATACACAAAGGAATAAGGCCAGCTATAACAGAGGTTTGGATCTTTTTCTCGTACACAAACTCTTATGAGACAAAACCACAATTACACTCTCCACTTTAGAAATGAGCTGGGAACAATTCTACTTGTCCAGATTAATTATGACATTTAGGAACAGTGAAACTTTTCAGACAACAACCATTTTTCATCAAAGAACATAGTTTAGCAAAGGACCTGGTGTATGAAATTCAGTGAGATAATGAATATGGTAAAAATCTCCAAATGAATAATTCTTTTTTATAATTGGAGCCTCAGGACTTGATTACAGGAGGAAGAAGCCTGACATATGTCCATATGGGTGCAGTATGCGTGTGCATGAGTTTGGAGGAATTAATGATGGCAGTTGCAGCGTCTCTCATGCCAAGTTATCATGTCAGGGTGCTGTGTTGATTGGCATGTCCTGAAACACTGTCTGGAGCCCCCTAACGATGTTGGATAAGCCCCCTGACTGCTGTGCACATGTATTTTCAAGATTGGGATTCGATGAAGATAAGCGAACGCTCTGTTTACATCCAGGTCACCAGGGAATTCACTGCAAGTCTTTAACACGGCAGAAAGCACGTACACACACACACACACACACACTACAAGAAGCCACATTACCCCCTGGCAGGAGGTCCACCAGTGGTATCAATTAAGAAGTTGGTGCAATCGATGTCTTAGCGGCAGCACGATACTCAGCTCCGAGGAGATTAAAACTAGGCTTACATCTTGGCAGAATGTAGCGAGTTTTATAAACCAATCATATGAAATGAAACTCATAAAAAGATTTTGGCCCAATAGCTAGCCTGCATTCTGTCTGCAGCACTGGCATACGGCTACAGTTTGTGCTGTAATGCATTTTCAAAACAGGGGACAGGGACAGCATGTGTACTTTCTGTTACAGTTATTTTTCTCCTCATCTTTTTTTTTTTTTTTTTTTTTTTTTTTGCAAGGCTAAAGTCTGACCCAAATGCTTCAGGTTTTTGATGATTGGATCAAAACAGAGATCAGAGGTGTCCAGCGGGTTTGTCGTGGATAGCGAGGAGAAGACAGAAAGCCAGGAGATCTGGACGTACTAAGAGAGATTCTGGTACTTACTATTCTTGATGATTGTACAACACTGAGCTCAAAAAGGAGTCACACCTTATCCTCCCAGAATGCTGAGTTCATCATTTTAAATCTCACTCCAGAGCTTTACCTCTTAACCTGCTGTGAGATAAAAAAAAAAAAAAACTTCAGTGTATCAACTATCTGCCCTCCCCTTAGTCACTGCAACCACAAAGTGTCCATCCCTCGTAGGAGAGAGGTTATCAGTAAATCCATAGGCATAGAAGAGCAGGTGCAGCATTAGCTTTATTGCCCTGAGTGAAGTTGCCCCTCACCAACTTCTTTAATTTTTGTGCAGGAAAGATTATTGTTTGTGCCACTATAATTTTAAAGATATTAATAAATGTTTTCAGAGGGCAAAGGTCAACCAGTTACTCCACATTTACAAAATGAAACAAATTTGGTGCCCAACAACTGTGTTACAAAAATTTAGATAAAAAAATAGATTGCGACCTCTGGAAATATTTTTTTTCTACAAATTACAACAGCACAAACTGATGACTAGGGCCATGATCGGCTACCAGGCACAGTCACCTGTAGCTGACCTTAGCCCGCAAATTGCAGAGTAATAGTTTGTTTCTTTTGTGCCATACACTATAAAAGATGCCCTGCCCTGATTGGCTTTTGGAGACATACAAACAATTTCAAATATAATGCTCTATAATCTAGAACCAGACATATACAGGATCAGTACAGTTCAAAGTATGTAGGCCGTGACAAAATTGAACTTTGTTTATAACAGCACCTAATACTTCACATGCTGAGTCTGATTTGAAATTTATGCCTCGTCACTCCTCCATATATAGTCTATCTCAAAGCTCCTCACATAGCATGACATACAATGACCTACAGCAAGCTTTTTGGTGACAGACATTTATTGTCATGAACTTTTATCCTTGGCTTGAGACCCTACCTTGAGATTGAAGAGCTGGTAATGCAGCAGTGGCAGAAATCCCACCAGTTAATGATCTACTTCTTCCTTTTTTCTGCTTTATACAGCTTCATACTGCTCCTCAATGCCATTGCATTGAAATATAGCCACACTCACTCATGCACACACACAGTAAGAGCTAGAGACATGGAGGTCAAAGAACACCTCACCAGTTTTTAAGAGAGCAACCATTCATTTTTCATTGAATGGCGTGAGGATGTGAACAGCATAAGGACCTCCCTGAAGTCCCCTCCAGTTTAATCAGCACCGGCTCCTTCATCCTGCTGCAGGATGGGAAATGAGGATGAGCAGCTCTGACCTGCAGGAACAGCTTCAAAGTGCTTCACCATGTACTCAAATAAATGTTACCTATAGGAAAAAAGACTAATGTCAAAAGTAAGGAACTTGCTTCTTTTGATTTTCTTCACCAGTACTGAAATAAGAACATAGATGTTTGACTAAAAAAAAAAAAATGAAGAAGAGTGATACTAAGGGGCGTGAAGGCATTTTTAGATACTGTTATTATACTCTTAAAAGATTAAACACAAACACCTGCAAGCAAAACAGTTCTGGAGACTAATTAATGGTGACAAATCTTTGGGGAACTTTCCCAAGAACTAAATAAGATTAAGGCCTTTTTGTTCTTGCATTTGCACCACCAAGAGGAACTCTGAAGTGATGTAACAGCTTGCAAGCGAGTGGCATAAAGTCACATTTGAGTTGTGTTTGCTTCATTTCAAAAGGTTCAGCAGAGCCTGGATCTTAGTTTCAGTTCATTACCCTTTTTAATGGCAGTTCCAAGGGGCTGCAGTCCTTTTTTTGACCAATCTGTGTACACTCATGTACTGATTATCATTGTACACAAGGTCACTGCTCATGCTTATGCATACAGAGTACCTTGAAATAGGACCTGAATTAAGAACTACAACTGTCCTGATTCGTAGCAGTTTTCACAAGAAATGGTGTGTTTTTATTCAAAAGGATTCAAAAGATGTTTTTTTTCTTTTTTTTTTTCTGGTCTAAATGTACCTTATTATTTCTGAAGTTTCCAAGGAGTGCTCATGTGAGAGAGTGAGTGAGTATCCCCACCAAGAAGAAATGTTGCTGAACTCCATCACCTCTTCATGCTTGAGCTGTCAGTCTAGAAAACACAGGAAAACATAATATAAGCAGCATGACTTCTCAAGACCCCATTATGTGGTGAAGGCATCTAAAGTGTTTATTCCTGTGTCAGTGCCACAGGAATAAACAAGCTGCTCCTCCATGGACTTGGTTAGCAGGCTGACAAGTCCAGTCAGAAGCGACAGTAACAACACCACCACTGCTGTGGTTATGTTGAAGAGATCCAAAATTTATTTTTTTCTGGCTGTTATTAGAATTTCTTTTTCATAACTAAGCCAAGAATCTTTGTCGATCCCTGACTGAAACACAGGCTGAATGTAAAATAAAATCTACTTACCTTAAGCAAACCAGGCTGTGCTGAAATTTACTCCGATAAATTTTGTAATTACAATTAAAGGCTAAATGGGTTTCGAAGAGTATTTTTTTGAAAATACATGCCGAAGACAATTACAATTTAAACATGTAATATTTCAGGTTTAAAGACACAAGGCTGAGAAGTATGCAAACTATAACAGATATATCTGTAAATATCTATTAATGTCCAAATGTGGTTGAAAAGTCGTGAGGGTTAATGTATTAAAAGACAAACCAATTGACATTTCCTGTACATTTCCATAAACAGATGCTGTTTGCGTCTCACCACTGTGCAAATTTATTTATATAATTCTAGATTTAGAGGTATACATTTTATTACTTAGAGGATGTGGAGGGGAGGGGTATTTTTGCATTGTGGACCACAATGGTTACTGAAATAACTTAAAACTGACAAAAGTAATATAAACATATTTACTGAAAATTAATCTTTTAATTGTTTTCAAAGATTAGACAAATAAAATCTTAAAAAATAAAATCCAATGCTGTTAAGTCAATTTTCAAGTCTTACCACAAATTTTTCAATTGGGTTTCGGTCTTTGATTGGGCAATTCTAATATATTAATTTGAATTGATGAAAACCATTTCATTGTAGCTCTGAATACAAGCCTGCAGCTGTCAGGATCCCGGGTTGTTTGGTGTTCCCACTATTTGCATTTTGATTTGTTTATATGTGCCCCGACTTAATTATTAGTTTTCTGTTTCTACCATCCCTGCTTTATTTTAAATCAGTCTCATGTAACTACTATTCATTTACTTGTGGTTAGATATCACTTTGGTTAATCATGCTTTTGTGTTTAGTTTAGTTTTTTATTATCATTATTCCCTTCCCTGCTCTTCTCCTGCATCTCTCGCCACTCAGTCTGTCTGCTTGGTCTCTCCTCCAGCTGCACTCTGTTCAATCAGCCACGTTTTCTTTGTTCAGTAATCAAGCTCCCCACTATTTAAGCCACTCACCTTCAGTCATTCCCTGTTGGATCATTCTGTTGCCTACTTCAGTTCTGTCTGTTGGATTTTTTTATGCTCTGGCCATCACATGTCTTCTCTATAAATAAGTCTTTGGTTTTCACTTTATTAAATATTCACCTCAACAAAGATATCTGTGCCTGGGTCATCTGCAAACCAAACATGACAGCAGCATGCGTTTCAGAATTATTTGTAAACAGGTATTTATATTTTTTCCCCAATTCACACTAATCCTGCTTTGCAATGTGTTGTACCGACAGAAAGATGTCAGTTGAGGGTCTGTGTTCAAAAGGAGCCATTTTGGAGAGAACCACTTCTTGAGTGGTTCACTCTTGAGTTCAGCAAGTACAAGGCTTATAAAGTTAGTCAGTAAACCAACAAGGCAGCCAACTAACTTCTTTTTTTAACTTTGACATTTAGTTTCAACATTTTAGACAATATTCCTATTTTAAGGGACATTTTAAAAATGTTGCATCATATCACTTTTGCACAGTTGAACTGTGAGCCGCTCAGAAAAGTCTTGAAGTACAAAGTCCTCCCTCGTGTAAAGAAAAAAACTAAAGGCAGCCCTTTATGATGTTGCTTTCTTTCATAGTAGATGCACAGCCCTGACAGTATTCACAATGATTGTGCACTGCTTTATATGCTTTTAGTGTACCTCTTCGATATAGGACCAAAGCATACTTTAGAAAAGTTCCCTACTCTTTTATGTTTATGTTGTTATTCTTTGGCTTTGTGCTACCCCGTGACAGACATTAACAAGTTTTGCATCTCCGTACAAATTATTTGCATTTGTCTTCTCAGAGAGTAGACTGATTCAATGTTTGCAGTGTTATGTATCTGGATACAAATCACATGTAAATAACATACGCTGCATGTGATGCCAAGCGATATTTGTCAAGTCACTTCTATATCTTTGCATTCTTTGTAAATAGTTCACACTGACTTTTCAACCAGGCAGGCAGATAAAGCTCATACTCCAATAAACATCTGTTCAATCTCTCAAAGAAATCAATTAGGAAATCAATTTTACGTTTAGCCCAAAAAGTCATCTGAGAGTCTTGCCATTTTGCCCCCAGATCAACCTTTAACCACAGTTAAATTATCAAACACATCTCGGATTCACTGCTGAATGTACATCTGAGTCTCAGCCAATCAGTCTTTAAACTGTGATGCCGCGTGTGCCGTCAGAGTCAACGCGAGTCTGGGGAAAAATTCAGGTTGAGATGAGTAAAGCACACCTCAGCTCTCTGAAGTGGCTTCCCTTCTCCAAACACTGATCTGATAAGATAGCAGCAAGCCCCACCAGGAATTTATTTTCACCGCTTTTTCAGTAAGGAGCTGATGATAGGAAAGACACGTGGAGACGAGAGAGCTCCTTCAGCACCATCTCTAGACACAGCCAAAGAAATCCGCCAGAGAAGAGGAATCCAGGCCCGCCTATTGGTTTTGGGCCACCAGCCTGAATCAGAGAAATCAAAACATCTGCTTCTCCTATTTGATGGGGAAGTAACAATATGCGGCAAGCAGCAGCTGAGCACCCCATGACTCAAGGACAGACACGAGTAAGATATTAGGACTGCTTCGATTCCACTACTCATTGACTGAGAGTGGATTCAATTAAACCCAGCTGAAGGTCAGGAGGGAATACAATGTGAGCGAGTCCGGGGCTTTGCTTCACGGCAGCTCTCTTGGCTCAGGTAATGTTTAATCCAGTGGCCCACTCTGTGTGACGGCCATTCATACACTCAGAGTGAACTGAAGCGAGCTGAGAAGAAGAGGAGGAGGAGGTAGGGGGTCTGTGTGAGGAGGCTGCTGCCAGTTTGGGCAACAATGACGTAAGGAGGTGCTTCTCAAACTTTTCATTTCACTGTGACACCAGAAAATATACAAACGTTTCCAAGCTGATACATTATAAAACTGTAGCACAGCAGGAATCCTTGGGACTTTTCTATTTTATTCAAATAAGTACATAGAAAAGAAATTGTCACTGCATGATTGGTTGAAGGTTATAATTTAATTACATGTCACAATTTCCAAAGTGTGGGAAGAGTACTTGTTACTAAAAGTTTCCCTGAAGATTTCCGTGAAATCCCTGAAGCCTTTGTTTTTTTCATTAAACAAAGGCTAAAAACTTAATATCTTAACTGTTTTATAGCATTTTAGCATAGCATTTCAGAATCAGCTATCAGCATTTAGATACGTACCTTAACACTGAGATTTCTAAAATCAAGGGCTGTTCCTTTTGAGACAGAGACAAAAAGATCAGAAGTCATTTCCTCCAGCAGTCTGAATGTTTCTGCCTGCAGAAGCTGAAAATCATCTGTTTCTTCACATGAATATTTCTTTGGTATCATCATTACTGTCTTCTTTTAGCTAATAGTAGTTAACCTGGCCAAAGTTTCTAATGTCTGCTAAATGTCACAACCGTGGCTGAGAATTTCTAACCACTAGTGGTTAAAATCTAACCACTTAGATTTTAAGGAATTTTGGAACGCTCAGATAAATGTGTCTTTGCTTTGTAAGCTCCTGATTAATTCACAACAAGGACAAGTCTGATTCATACATAACTGTTATGTGTTCATGTTTTAAGATGTCACATTATTCCAGGGAACAATAAACAGAGTAGGAATGTCTAGACGTCATACCATTCAGGATGGAAAGAGTTAAGTTTTGCTGCAGAAGGGATTGGTGCATTTTACAAAATAGATGGGATAATTAGGAAAGAACATTACAAGGAACTTATTGAAATAATATCTCAAGACATCAACCAGAAAGTTAAAGCTTGGGCACAAATATGTGCGTATTACCAAACTAGCTACATAGTAGCTAATATTTTGAAATAGACACACAAAGCTCTCTTTACAGTCCCTTAAACAATTTGAAAAGTGTCTGAGCTAGAAAACATATAAGCCTGATTCAGTTGCACCAGTTCAGTCAGGACTAATTGTGCAAAATTCCAGCAAGTTATTCTGAGGACTTTAATTATTATTTTTTTATTATTAGAACAGTGCACATTAATCAACATTAGCTGAATTCATGGCAGTGTGAATATGAAGGAATTAGCTCAAAAGCTAAATTTCATCCTTTGTCCTAAGATAAGCAAGCACAAAAACCAAAACATTTCACTAAAAGGTTCAGAGGACAGAACACAGTACACATAGTTCTACTAAAAGAAGCCAAGAAAAGAAAATATATTTGCAGAAAATAATTAAAACATTCATTTAAAATTTCACTTTCATAAAAAAAAAAAAATAAATCTTTGTTAAATTTTTGTAAAAACTGTCACTATGTTGGTTTGAGACAGACAATCTGTGAAAATACTGAGCTCCTCCACCTTCTCCCAGTGCTTCTGCTGCCATTTGAAGGAATGCACCGCTCCCGGTCAGAAACAACCAATCAGAGTCAGGAGGAGGGTCTTAGCTCCTCCTGGCTCCGATTGGTTGTTTCTAAATAGCGCTGGAACAACGCATAGGAGTTCAATTCTTTTTTTTTTTTTTTTTTTAACAAATTATCTGTCTCCTATCATACTATCATGACATAGTGACATTTTCAACAAATGTATAAAAAATATTTAAAAAGTTACAGCAGCTTTAAGGAAACATATCTAAAATGTGTAACACACTACACCATTTAAAACAGTAAGTAACTGTATAAAAACTTACAAATTGGAAGAAAGTTACAAAAAATAAAATGAAAAAAATTACTTATTAAATATTTTAGCATTTAAATGATATAAATAGAATTGTTAATTCTAAATCAGTCTGATTTGACATTTGATGGAGATAAAATTTACATGTTTTTTTACTGTTCATATGGCATAACTTCAACTGTAAATAGCCGACAGCTGGTGTTTGTGGTTAACTTTACTGGAAGTTTTCAATGTTTTATTGACTGCACTTCTCTTTTGAGAGGTTTTGCTGAAGTAAAGATCTGTGTGCTTTTACAGCTCATTTTGGTGGGTGTTGGTGTTATAACTCCAAATAGCAGTTCATGCATTAGCATGCCCTTACAAAAAAATATCTATGCCAAAAGTGCCTCTGGACGTAGATGTCGGGGGAAGTATGCCTTAAAAAACAATCTGCATGACTTCAAAGTTGTCAGTTAGAGAAACACAGCCATCTGAGTGACAGAAACAAAACAGATAAAAATCAGGGAGGTGACACAGGTGGAAAGGAATGAAAACACAGTGGGCGGGGAGATGATACTGTCAGACGGACAGGGAAAAAAAAACATAAGGAAAACCGGCAAAGGAATTTGTGAGAGGAACTGAAAGCAGAGGAGGCCGGTTTAGAGAGGAGGAGCACCGCAGAGACAGGAAGGTTACACATGCAGAGGAATTAAACAAAGCTCAGACAGAGCCAGGAGGGGAAAGGTTGGTTAACTGCAAGTCTTTTTTTTTTTAACCTTAGCTAATTAGCACTTTGCTCTGACTGGAGCACCAGAAAGGCAGGGAGAAAATAGCAATCAGAGAGAACAGAAAACGGAGACAAGAAGCAGCCAAGGAGAGAGTACTAACAGCAGTTAAGAAGTCGAGTCAAGATTAATTGAGGAAGAGAAACCAAAAGCAGAGACGAGCCTCAGAGGAGCGGAAAAAAGTAAGAAAACAGTAGACATTCATTGACAAAGAAGTGGACTCAACTCCACGGACTCCTGACATCAGCAAAACAAAGGGAGAAGGAGAGCGGCTGTAAAGAGGTCACTGTGGTCCATGTGCTGCGTGCCTGAGCAAGTCTACTATGCAAGCGAGACAACACAGATAAACAAACCAAAGCACAGTGTCTCTGTTCACCTCCAAAAGACAGTGTTCCCAGCAGCAGCACCATGTTGATGAAAGAGTATCGCATATGTATGCCACTGACGGTGGAGGAGGTAAGTGTTTGTCTTTCCCACGCTCATGCAACACACACACACACACACAGACAAACAAAGCACTACCCTCCCACTACTGTAAACCAGCGAACTAAAGAGAAGGTTAATTTGCAATGTGATCATATATAATCAACTTACAATCTAGAAAAGTGCTAATGTGATGATGGGAAATGTTTTCTGAGGGTGTTTTGGCACACTGGATCTTGAAGCATCCTTGGTTGACCGAGTCAATGCACTTGGACAGCATCCTCACAAAGTCAGGCTTCTATTATTTTACTACTGTCCCTCCCTCTGTGTGTGTGTATACTTTACAAATGAGGGAGTTGTATAGCATTCAGATCAAATACAGAAACTAGTCAAACTGGTTACGGCTGACCAAGACCTGAGTTCAGACAAAGCTACTTGGCCTGCAGTTTTATTCACACAGAGATCCTGTTATAGGGAGGAGAGTGAGAGAGTTATTCCCTCAAGTGTCCTTCAAAAGAAATGTCCTCATCCTCTCCTGTACGCACCTCCACTTCCCCCCCCACCAACCCCTATTCCTCACCTCTATCTGTTACCACAACAATGACAGTGACAAATAACAGTCCGGTATGGGATTTACGGTATCAGTGCAGGACACACGTAAACTTGAGCTTGCAGCAAATCCTCTTTTGGCTAAATGTAATGCAAGTTTAAATGCAGCTTTGGCTGAGGATGTATCAAATAAAAAAATGCTACTTCGTTTCATGCCATTTACAACATTTAAACCAACATGCTGCATTAAAAGAGGTGGATTATGCATCTGGATATCCGTTGCCTCTTCTGTTACACAATACTTTGCTTCTGTGCCGTGGAATGCTAAGAGCTACGTTTTGCTTGTGGAAAAGCTTACAGGTAATGGTCGCTCAGTTGGTAGAGTGAGTCAGTACGGTTGACGATTCAATCTTTGCATTTTTTTGGTTGAGGAAGACACTAATCCACTTACTGGCTGCTTTATGGGGTACACCTTGGTAGCAGAATCCACTTCTGCCTTCAAAGCAACATTAAATGTGAATTAAAACATGTTATTAATAGTTGATGTAGATGTGATAGTTGAACATCCATGATGCAATTCTCTCATTCCAAAATAGCTCAATTAGATTAACATCAGATGACGGTGGAGGTCTTTTGAGTAGAGTAAACTCATTGTTCCTGTCTGAGATGATTCTAACATTTTGCCTCGGTGCATCTTCCAATAGAAGTAGTCATCTGAAGAAGAAGTTTTTACCATGTCTAGATTTTTAAAGTCATGTGACTGACATATTTGCTATTTGCGTTAGCAAGCAATTCAACAAGCGCGCCTGATAAAGCCTGGTGAGAGTGTGTATGAAGACACACACCCAAAGATACTTCCAGAAGGCCATACTGGGTTTACTAACACCAGACAATGGCTACAAGTGAAATTTGGAATAATATTTTACCAGTTTTTTTTTTTTTTTCTTCAAATCACATTAAATTTTCTTTATTCATTCTATGTAGACATCTCTTAGCATTGTAACATGGTTTAAAAGATCTCTGTACGCTTCATTAAAAGCAAAGCTGTCTTTATATGTCAAACACTGTGCGTGACCTAGCTAAATATTTGTATTTCAACTTGAGTGGAATTGATGAAAATGTCACAAGATGACAACATTTCTGGAGGGCAGAGTTGGTACTAGTTACAGCAAATGCTTATGTCAACAGGAGACTGTCACTGCCTCTGGGGTTTTTAGGTTTAACATCTTAGTGAGGTTAGCAGCGTGACTCACCAAAGCAACTGCAATTATTAAAAGGAGCAACCTTTTCAACAACACAAAAACTGAAACGATCTGAGCAAATTCACCACAATTATCTACCTGATTGCTACATACAAGAAGAAAAAAAAATCAATAAATGAACTGCAAACAATCGTTCAACCTTTGAGGACAGAGCTGATGGAAACTTTAAATTGTTACTTTAGCAGCACCTGGCGCTACTGTAGTGCTTACACTAGCTTGCAGCTGAAGAAGGAACATGTAGTTTTATTTTTAGCTGTTTTTTCTGCAAACACTACTGAAGTTTTTTAATGCTATTTTCTCTGCTGCCCTTTGTGTAAAGATACTGATTGAATTTTAAGTCACACTTCCTACAAAGCAGTTTTCTATTTGGAAATTTTCCTTTAAATCTGAATGCACCATGAGGAAGATAGAAGTTGTCAGATGGTGATTTCTGTCTGTTAAGTCAAGGGTGGATTAGATGGATGTAGATGTGACTTTTTCATCTTCCAAACTGTAATTACCTAAAGTCCATTCGACTGCTGTGAGATTTATTGCTCATGACTTAACAACAAGTATACTTCACTGTTACAGAATCGCCTGAAATCGTAGACGCTTGAAACTGAAAGTGAAACTTATAGCATGACCGACTTTCTGCTAAATCGGGTAATAATCTGCCTGATTTCTTGAGGGTTCTCAAATAATGTAAGAAAAATAATTCCCAGAAAATACTGAGATTCATAAATATGAAACCCAAAAAATATAAATAAAAGGCGGTGATGTCATGAGAAATGTAATGTTCCCCATTAATATAAAGCAGAATGCTGTCAATTCCACAACCTTGATCCTAAAATACATGCCCTATTCACAACAGGAGTGCAACAACATGACAAGACTTAATGCTTCACCAAATTTTGTTTATTTCCTGTGGCTTAGTTCACACACCAAGGACTTTCTGAAATGCTTGCACATATGACAAGATGGAAAACTGGCAGCAGATTATGAACTAACCCTCAATAAGCCAAATTATTTGTTTTTCAAAGATATGATAAATATAACAGAAAACTACTCTGCTTTTACCTTAACTAATCATTTTTCATTTAATCTATTATAAATTAAATTATACAACAACAAAAAATAAATCTTTCCTATATACAGTGTTTCTGTGGCAACAAAGTTATCAGTGCAAATCACTGTATAGAACCCACTTTTCAATCACAATAATTACTGATTTATTTCCAAAAAAGCTTTTATCAAATCTTTTTTATTTTGCGGTTCAAAAGCAGGCCATTAAAAATAATCTTGTATTTTTATCTTACACAGGACTAAGGGAGTGCCAATGCAAGGTGGTTTCTATTTTGTTTAGAACTGGAAATTGCAGCGGAGCACATGCGCATGAGAGATTTAAGCATAAGGAAACTGAAGTATATTTTCTTCCGTTCACTTGCAGTCACATTGACACAATGAGCAGAGTTTCCATCCTGATGTGACAGGCTATATTTACACCTTTCCAGAATTCATGATGGCTGCATTGCTTTAAGACTGGTCTTAAAAAAAACAACAGTAGGAGGAAACATGCCAAAAAAAACTGTCAACATGTGACACGCAGTTCAGTCCATGATGGTGATTTAAGGACAGAAAAGTCTTTAATAAGGCGAAAAGATCTCTAGCATGTGTAGGAGGTACTCAGTGCTGTGGTGTTAAAGTACAATTACTATGATTAATTAAGTCCAATAAACACCCAATGAGTAAATATTGAATGTTGACACTCCATTGTAATTGGAACAAGAAGGAGTGTCACAAGATGTCAGAAGTGAAGGATGGTATGTAGATGTCTACCCTCCTCATTTCTCTCCTTCTTGCCTTTCTTTCTTTTTCCTATCTTTTGCTGGTACATGCTTTTAATTAAAACTCTGCTTTTGTGCCACTCCAATATAGGGCAACAAAATGAATTGCATTACAATGGCAACAGAGGAGCAGATTACTTTTAATAAAACACTCTAGTGCCGTCATTGTAATGGAATTAAAGCTTATTAGATTTTAGGGAATAATTCAACCATGATGCGCAGTAAATTACAGAAATAAAGCAGCAACTGGTTAACACTTGAAGTAACACAAAACTGTGTAATTTGGCCTAAAAGAAATGACAAAAAAGGGACTGTAGATTTCTGAAAATACACAAGTGATTCTATAAGGCTGAGAACAGGGAGGATCACTTCACATGCCCAAAGGAGCAGTAAAAGAAAATACTCCATTCACAGTGCCTCATCAGCAGTGGGTACAAACTGGCGCTGCAGCAGAGAACAAAGTCCCATCTTCCTCATTAGGACTGTACACATTCACCCTCCCTGGCCAAATTAAATTTTAAAAATTCTGAAATGTGCACTTCAGGGCAATATTTCTACACACCAATGGGCTGTTAAGGGAAAAAAAAAAACAAAAAAGAAAAAGAAAAGTGAACGCTTGTACCCAAGAAGCCGTGATCAAGTGTCTGTCAAAACAAAACCGAACTCTGCAGCTGTGATCATGGCCTGTTTTTTTCATGCTACTACTTCCTCATTGCAGATTAGTTTTCTATTATTTCTTAAAAGGAAAAACAAAGTCACCGATTTGATATAGTCGGCCTTTTATCTATGATTTTATGTAATACCTTATTGCCTGTGTGATTTTTATTACGTATTTCAGCCTTTTTTTAAATGCCAAGTCAATTTGTCCTTATCCTCCCAAAATCACAAAGATGGCTGTGTACTGCAAGGCTTGTTATTTCATGTTAAAGATCCAGAGCAGCTTTTGACTTTTAAGATTAGACAAAATGGCAAATATGAAAGCTGCACAACAGAGGTGTTATCTTAATGAGGGGATCTTCTTCTGTTGTTGCAACAGTGAGACTAAAGAACTGCTGGTTAACCTTTTGCAACCACAGCAGATCCAACCCATTAACCACACCAACACACATCTGAGGATATTCACAGCTTTCTTACACTGAAAGCTGCCACAGGACACCCTCTAGGTTTTGTGGTGCTGAGTGCAAATTGCTATAGAGGAAAATTTCTATCTTTCTCATAATCAGCTGTTACTGTGGTGTCAGAGGGTACATTGTTTGGTGGGAAGAGGCTGCTGTTCTCATGCAATGAGTGTTGTTATTATTGAAGGACAATGTGTCACTTCATCCCAAACAGTACTTAGATGGGTGGTGTCAACAGAACAGCCAGAGACAGGCCAGGTTTCAAGTTATGCTAGTAATATATTGCACCATAGCAAATTGGGCTGATCAAAGAAAATTAAACTGAAAGAAAAGTGAAAGTTGCAGAAGTGTATTAAGGTTCTGTATTGGACGCTGAACTCTGGCATCACTGCTTAATTCAATTAAGACAAAAGTTGTGGTTGTAAAGTATCGTCAGTCTATTCATAATTCACAACCAGTGTCATCTGCTCTCACAGCAATTGGCAAACACCTGGTGGAACTGCTGAGATCACCATACAAACTTCTTCTCAATCCAATGCTCCAAAGAATGAGGGTAAACGGTCAAATGAGAAGCATTGTTGTCATGATGTGCTGAACACCGAGTATTCACTGAGTGCTGAACACTTCATCCAGTCTCTAAGAGACTGAATCCCAATTTTTTTCATGGCAGTGAAATTTATTTTGTGTTTGATTTAAACAGCAATTTTATAAGAATTGAAGGTAACACAATTGCTTGGATGATACTTGATGGTAAAATGGTACTATGCGACTGCAAAATATATAATAGTGTCACAGTAAGGAAGTTTCTGAGAGAAACGAGGGGTTTTCATAGAAGCAGTACTTTCTATAGGGGGAAAAAAATGCTACACATTGTTAATGGTCAGAAAAGCTGTGTCATTGCTATATCCAGACAAAAAAGACACTGCTAAACACAGAATCAGTGGGCAAGGACTGCACAGAGAAAAAAAAAAACAAACATGGGGTACATAGTTAATGTGGACTAAAGGTCTGTCATTAGCTTTATCTAGGAAAGAACCACTGGTAAATAAAGACGCATAAAATCAGAACCAAAACAATATGGGTTTTCATAAACAGTTGGGCTGTTTCTAGAAGAAATTGAGACCCAAACGGAAGTATAAAAACATGCAAAACGTGAATTTTGCATAGTAGGCTCCCTTAAAACTTAGCATTGGCTTTTTGGAACATGTTTTCTAAACACATTTTCTTTCTCTCTCTGTTTCACCATCATAAACATTTTCCTGGTACTTTTCCGGTCTCCAGTACAAGATTGGACAGCTCTACATGATCAGTAAGCACAGCTGTGAGCAGAGCGGTGGGGGCGAGGGAGTGGAGGTGGTGAGGAATGAGTCGGATATTCACCCTCAGCATGGTCCTGGACAGCTGACCGAGAAGAGAATCTACCTCACCAGGTATGAGATCATCTCTTTAAAGATTGTGTTGCTGTGCCAATAATCCTGTTTGCAACCCCAGTCCCAGCCTTAAGTTGCCAGTTCTGTCACTCTGATAACAGATGCTGTGCCATCTTTAGTCTCTTGCCCTCCTGTAACGCTTTGCATCTTTTAGATCCAATCTTCAGAAAGGCAACTGTAACCTGTCTACATCCACATTCAAGGAATCTTTTTGTCCGCAACAGGCTTAGTGTGAGTTAAAGTGGTAGCTGCTATCATTCCCTGAGCTCATCATCCAGTAAACCTTTAAGTGTTCTAATTGTGTAAGTACAGGCCTCCAGCTGGGAGGAAAACGTCCACATCATTTTGATGGCTGTAATTGCAGGATGTGAAAGAAATTTAAGCCTCTTATCATTTTCTCTCTCAGTGTTGAAAATTGAGCTGTCAAAGGCTTTAAAGCATGTGAATAAAAAGTGAAAATTATAAAAAAACAAATATTAGCACTACCAATAGACATCAATTATATCATTCTAATTTTTAATCAGTACCATGTCTCTTAATGATGGTTTTATTGGGGAAAAATATGTTGTTACTTTATATGTTATATTCAGTGGGGTTTCAGTCAGGGCCTTCAATAGACATCAACTATGCCTGAACAAGACACACGCTGTGCAGGAAAATGCTAAATCTCTGCACCACCCCAATCAACAGGCATCCCATAATATGCAAATAAATAAATAAAACATATGCCAAGTAAAGCAACAATGCAGCCCAACAATGCATATCAAGCAATATATCAATGCATATTTTAACAAAATACACAGGCAGCAGAGTACATAATTGAACAGCCAACAATTTAGCAAAATTTTTCTATGTATCCCAGTTAAGCTCAACATGTGAATAAAATGCTCAGTAAAGTCTGCATGAGAATGTAATAGAAAAGTAACTCGCCCATAACTTCTAAATAAAATCCACAGGTTGTTGTGCTCAGTGCTAGCTATTAGCCACTCGCAGCGCCCATAGTTACAGTCTTAAAAATGTCTTAAAATGTTCTCACTGGTCTGTGTTGGTGAGTCCAGGTTTAGTGTGGGGTTTAAGTAGGAAATTAAAGTGATTTATACAATACATTGTTTGAAACTTTCATTTAATTTTAGCTCTGAATAATTCTATAATTGGTGCAAACACAAACAAATAAGCACAGCTGAATTTTGCAAATCCAGTGCAGTAAGTTTATTTATAAGCTCAATTTCCACTGTTTCATGTATTTTACTTGAACTTATAGTCAGGATAAAACTCCCTTTGAGACATACTCAAAGATACCACATAAGTATAAACACATTAATTTATTATTTAATATTCTGCCTGCAGGCAGCTTGGAGAACACATTCCACATGTGCTGGATATCACAAAGAAAGTGTTTCTGCCAACATTGTATTTTCTTCGTCTTCTGGGCAAATGGCTACTGGTTTAAAGGAGCTGAATATAAGCCGCATTAAACAGATGGATATCAGTATGGAAAGTGAAAGTCAATGTGAAAATCTGTAAAAATTTAATGTCCCTAATAGCTAGTAAGAGCCGTTTCATTTTAATAGACTGCCATTATAAAAAATACATGCTTCTTAATTGAATACTAAATAACAAAACATTTTTCCAATAAGTCTTTATTGCATAATTAAGGAGATTATTTTTTCTGATTCGTGTGATGTTGGATATAAAAAAAAACATAATAAAATTAATGTCAAGCACTTTAAAGCCTTATTCTTGCAAAACTCTTAATCAGAACTTTATCAAATCAATGGCGAGAAATGACACCAGTAGAACAAGATCTAGAGTTACTTGGACTTGATGGTGCCTGAGAAGACAGAAATGAGGGACATAGAAACGCAGAAGCACTGGACCAGGTGTACTTTATGTTCAGGAAGATTACACAGGAACAATCTTTAAATAAATACCATTGTGTGCTGACAGATGTAAGCTGGTTAACTATTTACGTAGAATTTGTTTACATGAAAAGACTAGCTACTGATGCTATATAAATCTCTCGAGTGTGGAAGAATACAGGTTGAGGCGACACGTTTAACCATTATTCCTCAAGTCCTGTAGCACCTTTGACATATGCGTGTCACTATTGGTCTGTCCCCCATTTTGTACAGTGTGCGTCTATCAGAACAGAGGGTGTTGAATTTACACTGTTGTACTGGGTTAAGGTTAGATGGCGAGGTTTAAAGTTCAATCTCTCCTCAAGTTGTCAGACAGTTCTTAGCTGAAATGTTTAGAAAAATGTCAAGCTGCTGTCAGTTCAAGAGGTAATCATGCATAAGTGAGTTAATTTTCATCAGTGCAGACAGAGCATCTGCATTGCATTGCATGAGAATAAGTAATATTACAATGTCAATTGTTGTGACGTTGATGTAGCACTTACATAACTTCATAGCAGAGGAGCAAGTGCAGTATATTTGGCATTTCATTGGTGCAACACTCAATATGTATACACGTTCAAAATTATGTTGAACCCTGGCTGAGCTGTTGCTTAAGTCTCAAACATACATGGGAATGAAGCTAAAGTATGATGTACTATAAATGAAAAATAAGTATCAAATAATCTGATAGGGGGATTATGAATGGTTGAAGGGAAACGTTAAATCCAGAAGCAGGTGTAGCACCTGAAAGTAGGATTCAGCTTAAATTATCTCTCACTCCAAATAGAGCAACATCTTGGTTGCCAAATGCCTAAAATGAGGCTTCAAAACTGCATATGACAAAGCAATGGGTGAGGTTACAGTAGCTCGGTCCATTTATTATATAGTCTACAGTCTGTTACGCACAAAATTGATGCTAGATTAGATTAGCAGAGATAGAGCAGGGTGAAACTGTGCTGCTGTATTTTGTTGTTTCAATTCATGACTGTGATTGGTTGCTTTAGTGTTAGGTGACAGATAACACTCAAATAAACTCTTCAGGAATAGCAATAACTTTGCACCCTTAATTACATAAATATCTGAGCAAAGTCTGCTCAAGTGACATTTTGAGTTAATCAGATTTTGCTACCATTTTGGCAACTGGTCCACCAGAGATAATGTTTATGATTTATATCAGAGATTACTGTTATGGCTGTTCAAAATATTGAGTTGGGAGTGCTAAGGCTATGAAATTATCTGATAACTACTTCCTTTTTAGTGACAACCTAATACATATATAATAGCAAGTGAAAGGTATTGATTAGCCCTTGTCAATCAGGATTTTATACACTGCGTTCATTAGTAAAGGTTGGCATAAGCCCCTTTCATAACATAACAAGCCGTCAGAGTAAAATGTCCCTTTAATTGAGCAAATGAAGCACAAACCTCAACACAAGCCTTCCTTCAATTTTGTGCCCATTTCAGTTATAATGTGCACACAGTTGATTAGCTGGGTGACAAACTCTGATGATGACATGGTTGCAACTTACTGATAACCAAATCCTTTTCTTGTTGTTCCTTTTGTTTTTTTTCGAGTCTGCAGTGCAGCATAGTCTCGCTTGTTTATCTCTATTCTGAATGATTTTCTTGAGTTAAGCAGGTGAAACCATCCAGTCAACATTGTTGTAAATGGAGCTATGTTTTTGCAACAGACTCCATGATGTTACACATTAGAGTCACACTGTCATAAGCAAAGCTTGCTTTATTTATCCTTTCCATGACGGCTCTCATTGCATGGCTTCATTTGATGCAAGCTTCATCTTAGTCAGTGGAGCATCTTAGAATAAAATAAAACGTCCGTAAAAAAAATCCATAGCTCAAAGCAGCTCATCATAAAAAAAAAAAAGATATGATAACAGCTACACTTGCAGTCACCCATAATACTACATAGCACAGGAAACACAAAGATTATTATTCAGAAGTTTAAAAATGTGGAAATAAAAATAAAATAAAGCATAACACCCCATCTATTCAAATTGAGTGCTTAAGGGTTTCTTTGTTGTTGGAACACATTTAACTGCATTCTCTTCTGAATCTTTGCCTGAAGGTGTTCATTCACCCTCTTTACACAAATCACTCCAATAATTTCCTTTTTTTTGACCCGTGCCTTGGAACACAAAATCTGAAAGTTGTTTTATTATCACCCAGGCCACACTAAGAATATGCTTTTTTTTTTTTTTTTCTCCGCAATGCTGATTTGAAGTCCATTTTCTTTTAGTTGTTAATTCAAACACTAGTTTGGTCAAAACACAGTTGTCCAGTGAAAGGAGCATTCAGGCACATAATCTTTGCAAGTCAGTCATTCGTACAAAGGACAAATGGAACCTGGTTTTCTCCAGCTCCGCAGTTCCAGTGCCATTGATGGCGTAACTTTGATCACTCAAACATTACTCGTTTGTGTTTTATTTTTTGTAAATAATTATCTACTTGAGCACTGAAAATAATGTTTAAATTCTTGTGAAAAATTAACCCTAAGCACAAACGGTACAGTTTAATTCAGCAAATCAGTGTTACTGGAAAAATATGGCAAGGGTTTTAGTTTTTATAGGCTTTAAATTTGACTTGAACTATGGAAAAAAAGACTTGAGATCTAACATGTATACCCCTTAAACTTTTATGACTGATTTTGAATTAGAAAATAATATTTTTGACTCTCTGTCTGTTAAACTAGTGCAAGAAACAGTTCGTGTATTTATGTTCTATAGCCAGAGAGTCAATATTATGTCAACTGAAACACCAGCACTGAACATTTCATCCCTTTGTTATACTCAGGGAGCTACAGTACTGTGCTGTTTAACACATTTATCGAATTATTTCACTATCTATGCAAACAGCTGCCCTAATTCCAACAGCCTAATTCATAAATGCTTTTTAAAGCAACAGCCTGTGTTTGAATGTTCCTGCAGTCCTAACCGGCTGCTCTTTGATCAGCCTACACATCTAAAAAAAAACATTTTTATGAACAGATTTTGAAATATTTTAGCTGCAGTCAGCAGTTTTCAGCAGAGATTTATGTGGCACATTGACCCACATAAAACTCCCTGATGGGACAATCTTCAAGTAAACAGCAGAAAAATTAAAGACAGTGAGCTCATTCCAGTGCTAATCTTAGATTTCATTAGTGTTTTCTGGATTTGGCTTAAATTGGACCGATTAAAAGCAAAAATAACTTAAAAGTTTTCAATATTGCACTTTGTTGTTTGTCTCCAACTGTTTGATAGCAACAGTTTAACAGAGACCAAGCTGCTTTGTGCAAACAGTCATAAAAAATCTAGCATAATTTTATGAATTTACAACTCAGTATGTGTGTACAAATAAAAATGTTGGAAAATTATAATTTAAATCTAAATTATAATCTACATTTCTTGATTTTTTTAAAAAAAAGCCTGAATTTAATGAGAAGTGGCTCTTTCAATCTCAAGCCATAGGTTTTGGCTCAACTCATTGATTGTGGCTTTAGTTTGAATTACCAACTGAAACCACAGATACATCCACAGTTTTCCAAAACTAAAAAAAAAATGTGATTTCACTTCTTTTTGCCAAATTACCTTAATTAAAGAATCTGTCTAACTACAAAAAACTAATGTTAGTGCAAACTGTTTTTCTATTCCAAGGCCATAAATGACAGAGAAACTAGTAGAAAAACTAGCAGGAAATCTATGAAATTTCACCTGCAAAATTTCTACTAACAATGATTTTTAACACTGGAAATAATTTGATGGAAAACCCCAGAACTCCAAAAAATAAAGCCCTAATATGAAGTAATGAGGGTGTTAAACAGTTACCTTGAACTGAGGTAGGAGTAGTTTTAATGTGCTGCATGGTAGCTTAATCAATAAGCATACTTTCTAAAACATAAAGCTGCTTTTTTAATGCATTTATCTTACAAATCCCTTCATGGTTTATCAACCATGTGCGCTGTGTCCTTGTTATTTCTTCCAACCGTACTCAAGCATAAATCAGTCAAGGTTTGAAAACCACACACGGTAATTCCCAACAATGTGCAGATTAAACCAAATCAAAGAACAATTTAAATTTGAGGTTGAATTTTAAATTATTAAATGGATGGGCTCAGGGTACATTACTCTGTGTTGTTTTATTTATTGCGTGCTCATAATGTTATCTGCTCAAAAAAAAATGGCAAGAATTCTCCAAAGTCATTTTCTAACCCAACTCATTACCCTAATGCAACCTCATGTCTTATTCCAATCACCACTACAATCCCAAGTTTTAATCCTTAAATAAACTCTTAAGGAAGCAAAAAAACACTCTTGATTTTTCTAATCTATGTATAAGTGTTGGGCGTTGAGTCCTCCTTACTGAATACACACAGAAGTACACACACGCACATAGGTGCAGTCACTGCACAATGGACGTCTGCTCAACTCAGACATGTGACTTTGAAGCAATTCATCACAGCAGGTATAATTGAGAACGAGTCATACTGTAGAGAAAGTAGCCTACAGGTAATGCAGCTCTAAATGGCCCAATAAAACACATAAGATTTCTTTGTCTCCAACTTTAATCTGCCTCTTGCTCCTCCCAGTTTTAAATCACTTTGTGATATTTTCCCTTTGGCTCCAATTTCAGTAAACTGCCATCCTGGATTAAAGCTTTTGTACCACGAGTTTTCTATGTGACAGAAAAGGCGTGGAACTTCTACCCCTACACCATCACAGGTGAGTGTTTCTGACTGAAAGAGATAAAGACAGACACGCCACAAGTTAAGGTGTGATAAAACTGTCTGTTCACGGACTGTTACATCATATTGATGGAAAGTTGAGTGGAAGGAGGACAGGTGGAATTTTCCACAGTGTGATCATTTGGAGTGCCATGTCATCTGGTGGTGATGGTCCACTGTGTTTTATCAAGATAGCATGCCTGTCACAATAATCAATAAATCAATTGCATGATAAATTAAAACAAACCCAATAATTTCCATTGGTATGAATTATTGTGTATATCTTTTTTCCTCTCTTTCTACCAAAAACTGGATGATAAAAGGCTTCAATTTTGTGCGTTGGTCTCACCTAACCCTTATTTTTGAAGGACAATTTTGTTTACAAAGGCTTCAAAATTCATGTTATTTGTCGTTTGTTTATTTATTTTGTATATTTAAAATGTCTTCCAGTTCCAGTGTTAAATGTTCATTAGAATGTGTTCTTGCACTATTATTTTGCCATTTCTATTATTTAACTTAAAAATGGTCTCAAAACAACAATATTATCGTTTATCACAATAAAGTCTGGAATAATTTATCGCCCAGCAAAATTTGTTATTGTGACAGGCCTATGTCTAGCATTGTTTTTATGGAAGTGGTAATTTCATTCTCTAGTTCAATGACTACGGTGCTAATTTTCTTTATTGTCCTGCAAAAACTGGCCTGACATAAACCCCATAAAGTGGAGTCTTGTCAAATTAAAGATTAGATCCAACAATCCAAAGAACTTAAAGATCTTTCCTAATACCTCAGCAGAGGTAAAGACTGATGTCTTCCATAACATGATGCATGGATGCAGTTACTCATACAAAATTAGCTGCAACCATTTAATGAATACCTACATTTGACAATACAGACATACTTTTTAGTATGCTCACATTTTTGAATTAAAAATCCTGGTTTTTTTATTGGTTTTATGTAATATTACAAATTTCTGAGAAGCTGTATTTGTGATTTTCATTGGATGTAAATGAAATCAATGTATATGCATTCCTTGCACATATGTGTTAATTTTTATGCTCATGCATTTGACTAATGCTATTTCTCTCTATCTATATTTAATGTTGCTGATGTTGCAGAGTACTCAGTAAGTACTCTTACATATTATCTACCTATGAACACAATCGAACTGATCTCTTTTTAGAGGTCACTGGATTTTGTTGATCACCTTCCTTCGCTCACTGTATGTTCTCTCATGTTTACCTCATGTAGGTATCATTCGTCCCCAAGTTCAGCATCCGCATTGAAACAAGGTTCGAAAACAACAACGGCAGTAACAACAATGTGAGTACAGGCCTAACGGGGAGAAAGCCAAAAGATGGAGTGATCATAGAAGAGGGGGAGAGAGGGAGACAAAAGCGGAATGAGAGGAATTGCAATTTTCTCTGCAGTGCCACGAAAACGTTCATCAAGTTGATGTGGCCATTACAAGGAAAACAAGCAAAGCACAAAATGCACTATTGGCAGATCTATTAACCAGACGTGCTGTGTGCTGATCATGGCTGCCATGCTGCATTTTGTCCATGGCCAATGCGCATCAACACACTTGGACAGAAATTTACAAGCAATTGCATCTCTGCCTGGCCCCTTGTTCCTGCTCTCAGTAATTGATCAAAGTAAAAAAAAAAAAAACAAGACTCAACCTGCTTCAATTTACTTTGACTTATTGAGAGGAATGTTGTGATTCTTATTTTAAAGCTCTGAAAAAGCTTGAAAATAAACTCCACTTTGATTGCAGCAGCATTATCTAACAATGATAAATGTAATAAAATCCAACCTTTATTTATTTTTGAGTACATTTATTCAGTGGAGTGAAAAAAAACCCTGGGTTACAAAATTATTATTATTATTTTTAATCCTTAGTGCCACAATTATTAGCAATGCATAAAAATATCTACCTAAAAATTTTAAATTACCTGGAGATTTATTTTATTATCTATATTTTACACCTATAAGTTACATTGTCAATTCTTTCCTTTTGCCATGGAGGTACAAATATGCAGAAATCTGCCAAATATACATTCTTCAAAATGATTTAGACAAGAGAACATGTATTGAAGTGTGGAAATCGTACAGAAAATTATCTTTTTTAAAATGATGCTCACCAAACATGCTCACATCTACAACCTAAAATAAAAACATAAAAATTTGTGTATGATCTTTACTAAAAGTGCATGTAACCCTAAGCAATTGATCTTTGCAGCTCCTCCAGAGATACACTGACATCTTAGGTGTACCTTTAATTAAGTTTCTCTTTGCCCAGCCTGTGAGTTTAGATGTCTTCGTAGATTTGCAGTTGTGCCATTGTCTTTTCATGCTAACATCTACTGTCGCTCTCATCTCAGCCAATCAGAACCATGAAAATCAATTGGCGCACCTGGATTGGATGCTTTGCAAACTCCAGTCAATAACATGTCAATGCACCCAGCTTTTTCTACTTTCCAAGTTGCACTTTCTTTCAAATATTTTAGATATGTTGAACGAAAAAATCCGCGAATAGGCAGATTTTCTATGATTAATTTTAAGTTCCGCTCTACGAAATTTGAGCCACAAATAGGCAAACGTCCATTATAGTGGCTCTTTTATTGATATAAATTAATATTCACAAAAGGAATTAATGAAGAAGCAAAAACAAAAATTGAGGCTTCTAAAATAGGACACCGTTTACAGGATTTTGCAGAGTTTTTCCCATGAATTTCTCTGTTTGCTTGTATGGTATCTTCTGAAAAATTCCAGTGTTCCCCTGGAGACTTTTTTTTTTTATATATATATATTACCATGCAAAAAAAATACTAAGATTTAAAAATAATTTATTCAGGTTAAAGTTGTCTGAGTGTGTGCATGTGTGTTTTTTTTTTTTTTTACTTCATTGTTAAGTACCTGTGTCAAGTCAGCTGAGAAATGTCAGTGAGGAATGAGGAATCTGTACAATTAAAAATATATTGTGACGATATGGAGCAGACGGCGTTTTGTTACAAGAACAGACTGAACAAGGAAACTAAATACCTCCAGCTAGAGCATCAGCAGCATTCCATGGGAATGAGCAAAACCTTGGTTCAACACACAAGCACAACATAGTAACAGAAGCGTAGCGGACTGTTATTTCATGTTTTACTACTTGTTAGAGTTATTAAATAAACAATCTCAGCCCTGCATTTTAAGAGATGTTACACAAGGTCAGGAAACAGATCAATTTTTTTTTTGCTGCTCATCCATGTTTGCACCACACTTTCTCAAGACAAACTGCATTCTGCTTTCATAACACTTCTGTTTCTCTCGCTTTAATATCCAACATACAGGCTTGTGTTTTCCCTTATCCCCTTCTGTGCTTTTTCTCTCTATCTGTTCTCTCATCTGTTTGCTCCAGTGTGATTTCCTCCAAGGGCCTCGGGGTGGGATATACAGTAGTGAGGGGTGTTATGGTGTGTGACCTCCGTTTTCTACACAGTTACTTATCTACTCTTATCCCCGCTCGGTGCTGAGTGAGTAATGCATGTGTTTATGTGTGTGTAAGTGTGTGTGTGTTTGTGCATCTGCAGTCATTACACTGCGTGACCTCCTCCCATCTGTCTGGATGTAGGTGTTTGGGGACAAGCCAACCCCGGAGGAGAACGTTTGCTTCCTGGACATCCTAACTGACCCCATCCCGGACAAGCACTACAAAGAATCAGAGGTACGTGGGGCAAAATTTATAAAGCAAATGATAAAATGATAAAGAAAATGAAATGATAGCAAAAAACCATAATAAAAAAACCTAACATTGTTGAAATTACCTGCACTTACATCTTCAATGCCTATTACCTAAAGTTGGTTTTATTTTCTTTGCCCTTTTTGTCATTTTACAACAAATTACAATGTATTTGTTGGAATTTTTATGTGTATTTCCTAAAATAATAGAAAACATAAACAGTTTTTACATTTTGTAGAAGTAAAAATCTAATCCAAGTGTGGTTTGCATTTGCAGTCAGTCTCCTTTATTCAGACAACCCTAAGTAAAATCCAGTGCAACCAACTGGCTTTCTTTAAACTTCAATGTAACATGAAGAGATATCCTGAAGGCCTCTGTTGTTTTTTTAGAGAACAATAGTTAAATAGCATCATGAAAACCAAAGAATAAAGTTGTATAGCAGAATTAGACATGTTTGTGGTCTTCATTTTACAAAACGCAGGAATGTAAATGGATTACTAATACTTTTGCAAGATCTGCAATAAAAGGATAATTAGCTACTGCTAGCTCTAAAATAGCTAAGCTGGATTGTTCTTTTACCTCGAGGTTTGTGATTGGCTATTCACTCTGCACACATATGTAAAACCTTTATGCTCTAAAAGCTTTTAGGTGGACACAAATGTTATAATCCATTAAACACAAATAAAAATTGTGTCTAGCTTTAGGTTTTTCTCCTGAAAAATAAAACAATAATACCCTCACATAACTCAGCCTCTCTGCCTTCCTTCTTTCTTTCTCATCCAAGATTTCACACCTCTTTGGTGCCTGCGACCCCTTAGCAACAAAGGTGAATTCACAGGTTTGTGTGCAAACAACCATGTAGAAAGAGCTTCCAGCACAAATGCCAAACACATGCAACCAAAAAAACAAAAAAAAAAGGCATGTCTACAATACACCAGTGGATTATATTAAACAAGATTGTGAGAACATAAAATCCCAATCATCGTCTGGTCGCAGGTGCATAATATGTGGTATCGGTTTTTCGTCCTCAGGGCTGTGTTGAGCAACACCCAGCTTACACCTCCACACAGATATCAGTCATCCTCACAGGTGTAGCAGCTTATGAGAACATCCACAGGCATCTATAGATCCTTCTGAGAACACCGCACAGTTGCAAGGTTTCTGCAGATTCAGCGTATAACCCCAATATCTTTTACCCTGTACAGGATCTGAGTCTCTGGCGGTCAAATAAAACCAACCGAGGGCCTCTGGAGAAAGGCTGGAGGGACAACCACAGCCCCATTATGTGCTCCTATAAGAGAGTGCAGTGCAGCTTTGAGGTCTACGGATTCCAGACCAGGACGGAGGATTTCTTACATAGAGTGAGTCAGTTTTATTTCTGCCCACCGCTAATGCAAAGACGCCAGGTTTGAGGACAAAATGACAATCTTCATTTGGTGCTGATTGTGTTTTATTATCAGAATGTGGCATTCTGATGCAAATAAATCTTCGCCACATTAATTTCCAGACATTAGCTTAATTACAGGCACCTTGAGGACGGGCAGTCTCAAATGACCTCTGCACTGCTTCTCATGTAATTCAGTAGAGCTAACTCTGCTGTTTCAGTTCTCCTCCACAATGAGGGAACGCAATGAAGCATAAAGTGAAGCTCAAAGTGTTTGTTTATTCATGTTCATAACTGTTTCAGGTTATATTGCTGATGTAGGCTGCAAAACAGCCTATTTCCTCCAATTAATTAAACAAAAAGATGCTCTGACTGACAATAATGTGCTGCATAACAATCTGAATACTAGTATTTCACATGTGACAAACAGGATAGCAGCAGAATTCACAGCTAAGCATTTTTTTTGCTCAGATGTTTCTGCTTGATGTGATTTAGTTTCTTTTTTAATTTCAGATTGTTAAAGACATTCTTCTGGTCGGCCACAGGGAGGCAGTTGCGTGGGTTGACGAGTGGCACGGTTGGTCAAAAACACACTAATGTATTTAGAGAAAAAGTTTCCATAGCCTCCACACATTGAAATTGTACACATTTTATCACGTTGCCACCACAGATTTCAAAGTATGAAAAAGTATAGAAAGTATGGCATGTATTCAAAATAATCCCTCCAACTCAAGACCTTAGTTTTCCTCTATTTGATATGGGTTTGTAATTTGACTCGGCCATTCTTACAACTGAGTATGCCTTGATGTAAATTATTACATTGTTACTCTGCCTGTATTTTCAGTCTCAATCAGTTCTTATTTTAATGTCACCTTTTATTTAGTTCAGTCCACCCTACAATCAACTTTGACCAGCTTCCTATTACACATTGAAGAAAAACTGAGGATGAGGTGTTCAGGATGATGTACACCAATAGCTTTACTTTATGTTAATTAATAAAGATCAGTTGTGGTCTTTTGTGAGCAGAGCACCTTCTACCACATGTTTGCTGCTTAGACACTTTGTTTTCTGGCAAACTGCAAACAGGATTTCTTATGGGTGTATTTTAACTATATTTATTCTCCAAAGAAAAAGCCAGATTTGTGGCATGCATGACCAGTAGCAGTACTCTCAATGTTCTTTCATTTTCAATCCATCAGTCAAAGGGGTATTTATGTTGTAAACCAATGTATCCACTTCCTTCTACACCAGTCAGGCACCGCCTTGTGCCAAATGAAATCCTAATATTGCAGTTTATATTTGTACAAAATGTGTATTTTCTATGACCTTCTATACATGTCGTTTCCCTGCAGGGCTCAGCTTGGAGGAGGTGAGGGAGTACGAGAAAACAATGCAAGAGAAGACCAACAGCAAAGTCAAATCTAACCAGAACAACTCAGGTGAGGTTGCTGCACCCGATCCGCTCTCCACTAAAATTCCCCCGAGGACTGAAGGTGAGATTGTCCAGCTGCATGTGAGAGCAGTTCAGACAAAGGCAAAGACAACGGGAGGTGATTGTAAGTGTAGCAGCAAATAAAAACAACAGTAGCTGTGAAACATACAATTGAGATCTATGGAAATTATTAATGCATTCTGCAGGAGAGGAAGGAAGGAATACCAGACAGACTGATTTCCTTTAGTTCACATTATGTTTTTATGTAACTGTTATTGGTCCATTTACCAATACAAACTCCAAAATATCATGAATTATTAGCTGTGTATCACTGACATGCCTGACAAGAGCAGGTTAGTGCCTTTGCAGTGCCCTACAAGTGTCCAGATGGTAGAAGTACATCTGTGGGAGAAAGGCGGAAAGGGAAGAGCAGTTGGGGGGCATTTCACAAAACATGGAGCAGCAAGAAGGGAGTGTGTGAAGAAGAGGACAACAGAAAGACAGATGTAATGTGTGTGTGTGTGCATACATGCTTGTGAGTTAGGTTTAAGATAGTTCATGAAGTGATAATGCCGCTGCGTCGCTCTGATAAACAGTGTAATGCAGCCACCTGCTGCACTCCCCTCATCATGAGCCCTCTCAACATAAATAACCAGCCGTTGCAGCACTTAGCTGTAAATGTCAGACCTGGAGGGGGTATGTGTACGGGAATACAGGAGAAATCAGTGTGTGTACGTGCATGTGCTTATGTGTGTGTGGTCACCCTGCCCCCTGCTGGTTCCTCTGGTGAACCTCAGAAGCTTGTAGGAGAAATTAAAGGTAGAATTCCCAATATGGACTGAACCATCTTGAACCTGCTCTCTCTCTCTCTCCCTCTCTCTCGTTCTTTCTCCCCCCTCTGCGTGTGATGATGAGAAACATCGAGTTGCAACCAAACTGCAGTCACTGCTCAACCTGAAGCAGCTCACCACACTGCTATGAGCCTCTACAGGCCATAAGCAGCTAAAACATTCAGTCAGTGTGCACTAAAAAATACTGTAGGTTTCATTTCATTCATCTGCTGTAATAAAAGTAAATGGATGTCATTTGCTAGAGAGAATCTAATAAGACGTTGAGTGCATGAGCTGAATACCAATAGGGGATTAAACAAATGGGAGCCGGAGTGTATTCCACAGATCTTCAGAATACTTTATTCATTAGAACCTCAAATAAGTAAACATATTTCCTTTTTCTTTCAATTTACTCTTTTTCTATCCAGTTTCAGTTTGCATAGTGAGTATGACATGATATACACTTTTTTGTCAAAACATCTGTCCATCTTTCTCAGGCTCACAGGATTCCTGCGATCGTCCTGCGATCTCCCGCTCCATCTCCGTGACAGACGAGCATTCCCTGAAGAAGATGGGAGTGCAGACGGTGGACATGTCTGACATGTCAGCCTCATCTGTGCTGCACTGTCCCATTCGCCTCAACTCCACCCCAGAGTGATACCTCTTTGCCCGATGGCAACACAGAAAACAAAGTCTAACTTTGTGTCAATGCCAGCAGCAAGGGTTATGTGATGTTATTTGTCAAAATGCAACAAGAGCCACAGAATTTCTGCAGGCATTGTTAAAAAAATATTTGGGATGCAGTTGCTTATGAATGGAAAGCTAAAAGTGCTAAAGTCCAATAAATAAATCATTTTGAATATATTTTTATGTTATTTTCACATTATTAATAAATCATTTTTATTCACATTTATGTTTTCAATAGCAGCTTAAAAAGGATATTATCCAGTGATTTAGTTGGGATTCATTCAATGCATTTCTTCAGTGGTTTTAATGTATTTTAAATTTATTCTATGCCATTTCACATAGTTGCCATGTTCTCCCAATGTGTCCAACCATAAAACATGTATGTGTGGTTCATTGGTTGTTCTTAGAAGTGGGTGCATGGTTGGTTGAGGACTGGTGACCCACTGACCCCTGGTAGCGGCACCAGACCCTCTATGACTAAGCAAAATGGATGGGCTTATTGGACTCTGGCACTTTTGAATCTCCATATATGATATATCAGTGCAGCTTTTAATGTCTTCAAAATTCAATTGAAAAATGGCTTGACAGTAAACTTGATAGCAGTAAAGTTCTACTTATCCACACACAAAAAAAAGTAATTAATGCATCTTATCAGGTTGGCTTCTTGGTGCCTGTTGTGATAAAGACTAGCTACTTCCTCAGGTCAAATAGTTTTTCAAGAATCAAACTCAGTGTGGGTCCAACTGTTATATTAGGACAGGTCTAATTCTTTTTTTGAACCAAAACTAAGCTGCTGCAGGCTTCAGTCCCTGTTCGCTATACAGATAAAAATAATATTGATCCTCTCATGTAATTGCTTTCCAGAGAGCCCAAATAGTTGAATCACTTCTTTAATACTATCACATTATTGTATTGCAACATTTCTTACTTTCAACTTGAGAGCACTTCTTGTGCATGGTAAACTATATTTTGCACAAATGCTTTAAAAACAAAAATTGTCTTTTTTTCTACACCAAACATAATCTCCAAGTGTCTTTATCAGACTCCAAACATGCATGTCTGCACTTTCCATCAGTTCCTTAGCCTTAGAGGAGCACGCACACCACCTGAAGGGATCTGCAATTGTTTCCAGAAAGCAATCTACAGACAAATGCATGAAGAGTTTAATAGGGTAGATCTAATGAGAGCACAGTGGAGAAGGGAGGAGACGCTCAATGCAATGGATCAGCTTCTCTTCTCTCCCTCAGCCAATAAGGTCACACCAGGTGTATTGACAGAGGGCAGTGAGATGTGGTGTTGCCCCCCTTAATCACTTTGGTAAGTGCTGCAAATGAGTCAAGCCACGGCTAAGCTACAATTATGGGTCAACAATGTAAACATTTATGATACAATAAACTAGATTTTTTTTTGTAGATGGGTTAGTAGGTTAGTAGAATAAGCAACAGTACGATACAAAATGTATGCCTGTACAGAATAAATGACTAGTATGTTTTGAGTTTGATGTACTTTTTTTGAAATAGGTAGAAATGTGCTAATAAATAGCAGCATATAATCAGTTATGTGGTGTTTGGATCAATAAATATTTTTTTTTATTTCTGATAAATGATTGAATTGTGTCATATTTTCAATAGTAAGTGTCAATGTCAGCCATGTTGGATCATCCTGATATTTGTAAAACCTCTACCAAAAAAAAAGAAAAGACTATGAGGCTGAAGTTGGTGAGAGAGTGTCATCATCTTCAGTAAAACATATTCTGTCCTGACAAGGGCATTAGCCACTCCTCTAAAAATATATTTCATGCACAATTACAGTTTGTAAATGCACTGACAGACAATTACCGGTACCTTAAAATTTGGAGACATGTTTTATTCTAACAAAATTAAAATGAAAAGAAACCATTGTTATTTCCACTATCCTAACTGAAGAGAAAAGGCAACAAATATTTAACCGCAAACTCAGGACATCGGTAAGGAAGTTAAATCCTAGCCCCAAAAGGATCTTCCAAAGTGGAAAAACAACAAAAAAATAACACCAATTCAAGTACAATGTAGTCAGAAGTAATGCAAACAGTTATGTGAAGCTTATGAAGGGATAACTAGAATATTTGACCCAAGTCATACAGTTTAAAGGTACCGTCATCTCAACAACTTGTGGAAACAGGTTTGACAGCCTGCAAATTGCAAGAAATAAAAAAAAAAAAAACTTGTTATAAACAGAAGTAAAGATTGGGAGTGCATGTCTGTCACCACAGCGTCAATTTAAAACTCAAGACGTCTTCATGACAAAAGCCCTAATTGTTACAAAGAGACTAGAAAACTTCCTTTGATTGACAGACGTGGCAGCTCGCTTTGAACAGCATGCTAAATAGCTCTCATTATGGGGCTCATCATTGTTGCTTCTTTTATCCACACAAATCAGGAGCCAGCATGACAGATTGTTGCAAGCTTCCAAACAAAGGGTGCTGCAGACAAGCATACACATAAAAACACAAAAAAACATAAGTACATTCGCGCAGCATCTCCTTTTACAGTAGCAGCGGGAGGTTGATATAAAGGAGCAACTGCTCACCGCAGCCAAGAGTGCTCACAAGTGGTGCAGAGGGGAGCACAACCTGCAGGCTGCACTGCATTAACATTACCTCCTTCCATCTTACCCCTTTGTCCCTACCATTAAATTTTCTCTCTCATTATTGCCACCTCCACCAGTATCCCCCCACTCCCGTTTTACTGTCTCTCATTCCTCCTCCTCCATCATTGCACTCTCGTTCTTGAAATCTGCCTTGATCTTCTTTTCTTTCTTTCCTCTTTATCCTCATCTGCGCTCCTCATGAGGGTTTCTAAAGAAGATGTACTGTGTTCATTATATGGAAATGTTCCCCCTCCTACAATACCATATATTCTAACCCTGTGGAGCTTGAATCACCCTGCTAGCAGGACTTTATCCATAAAACCCCACAAATGGGTTAGTGGAGGAAAAAGTTTAACTTCTCCAGAGCTGCATCAGTCAGCTGCATTTTTATTGTGGAGCACATTTAGAGCAGAAACTGGAGAGAAACATCATCGGCCATGAGAAAAATAGTGAGACAGCAGCAGTTTTATTTTGGCCAGATGGCATAAGGACATATGAGGCCCTGAATTTCATTTGGGGGCTTGAGTATAATCCCAGGGGTGGGTCATATTTTCCCCCAGTGGCCACATAAGCACTTGTCACTCCCAATACTTTTACTACTGATAATGGGGCTGGGTTTAAAATAAAAAAAATTATAATTTGATTTGAATAAATTTTATTTCAATGGCCCAATATCGATTGATAGAACCCTTAAATTGATTATTTTTATACCATCTAGCATAAAGCCAACGCCAATTACACAAGCAGCGTAAAAAGACAGCGTTATGGAAGCGTTGAATGCACCGCTAAGCAAACGTCAAGGCAAATGTCTGAAAATATTTTGGATTTAAAAAACAGGAAGGACGCAATGAACTGAGTAAGAGGTGAATTATATGGAAGATTTTCTGCGTGGAGGTGAAATGTTGTGAAAACACAACAAGATGGCAGACTGGCTGGTCAGGATTGCTGACTTTTTTAAGATCTCTGCTTTTGCCTGGACAGAAAGGTTCAGAGAATGGTTGAATTCGTCAACCTTCAACGATAGGCTGAGGGTTGGTTTTTTTTTTACCTATGAGGAACTCTCTTAATTACGGAAATAATTGCACTTAATTGAAGCCAAAAGATGCAGCAGAAGGTGTGTCGATTTTACAACAGGTTAGTACATCTGCAGTATGCATCCTGTCTCAGATCTGGTACTGATGTGATAGAACATGTCAAAAAATCTGTAGCCGCCTATTTTCATGCCAAATATCTAGAAAGAAGATACAAGAGGGTTTTTTTTCCCCCTGTGGCATTTTGTCTTCCTACGCCAATAAAATATAAGGCAGATATGCAATACTATGACAGGAGTAAGAAAGGAGAAGCAAGGGAACAAGGCTATGCGACTGAATGAGAATCATTAATACGGCATGTTCTAAAAACTCTTTTGCAATAATTCAATATGAAAAATCTGCCACGCAGGAGATGTGTTTATCAGCCTGTTTGTAACCCAACAGTGAGAATAAACGACTATGAAACACCAAAAAAGTTTACCTTTAAAAAATATGTTTTTTCTTAGGACATTCATACGTTAAAAAAAAAAGTTACCTTATTAAAATAACTATCACAGTAAAATAAGTTAGCAGTGGTGAGAATTTAAAAAAAGGCTAAAGTAATCAGAAAATAATTATTGTGCACCTTGGGAAAAACCGGAATAGTGAAGGTAAAATAACATTCTAGTAAACACTTGAATAAATTCACATGCAGTACAACTGAGTGACTGTTCAGGTATGTTTTTGATTCCTATTTATTTTAGCACACTTGCTGCTACTTTCGACTTGTTCTGCAATTAAAAAGTAGCAACCCTGTTGGAAAAAAAGTGACTAATCAACAAAAGCATGATTAGTTGAAGAAAGATTAACTCATACATGTGTTATCAAAACTGCATCTAACTCACAGGAACTCTACTGTTGTGTTCCCATAGTACTCAAACATCTACTGGCATCAGTAGGAATCTCCCATCTTAACATCAGAGACGATCAACTTGAGAGAGCGACCAAGGTTTTTGCTGCTTTGATAATTACTTATTAATTTCTTTGCAACCAGTTGCATGTGCATAAAATGTTTTCCTCATTCAAATAGAAGCAGCTTAAATTGTTAATTTAACTTTAAATTATGAGTATGTGGCTGCACAGTGGCACAGTTGGTAGCACTGTTGCCTTGCAGCAAGAAGGTCCTGGGTTTGATTTCTGGCCCGGGGTCTTTCTGCACGGAGTTTGCATGTTCTCCCTGTGCATGCGTGGGTTCTCTCCAGGTACTCCGGCTTCCTCCCACAGTCCAAAAACATGACTGNCAGACTGGCGACCTGTCCAGGGTGACCCCGCCTCTCGCCTGGAACGTAGCTGGAGAGGCACCAGCACCTCCCGACCCCATTAGGGATAAGGGTTTAAAAAAAAGGGATGGATGGATTATGAGTATGTCTGCATAGTCTTTAAACTATGGCGGTTTTCCTTTGTTTAAGTGCAGTAGATGTATTTATTAACCTGCCTTTGGCTTCTGCTGCTTATGGAGGCACTAAGCAGAGTCAAAGATCGTTTCTATGTGGGGTTGGGCCTGATTTTGCAAAACAATAAAAATGTGTGCTTGTGTGTGGACATAATTTCTAATTCCCCCTTAATGGTATTTTGCTTAACTGCACTGATGAATGAGCTTCTGCTCCAGATCAATACATGCTCTCCATTCACTTGACAGACAGTAATGCAACTGCCTCATTTGTAGGACAATCTGGTGTGCGTGTGTGTGTTTGTGTGTGGCTGTTAGACTGCTCCCCATTTCCTGCTCGTGCAGTAACTTTTACTCGGCCTTTAAAATGAGAGGGACCATTAAGTCAGGAGGTTTGAAGTGTCATTAACTTGATCTCTCGGCCCAGATGCCGACATTGATTGGACAAAGGATTACAGGTTGCACACTTGCAGTGCATGTTAATCAAATTAAAGGGCAACTTAGTCAACACAAATATGTACATTTCAAGCTCCTTGAAACAGTCCTTGCACCTCATGGGCTTCCTCATTTCAGTACATTTTGTTGCATTATAACCACAAACTTTGATTAATTTTATTGAGATTTTCTGAAAGACACAGAAGCAAAATGGTATAAGGAAAACGGTATTTTGCTTTTAAGGTTTCTTAGTTTATTTAATTACTAGCCAGCTGGAAATTAGTACCAGAGCTACCACCTAATACAACGCACATTTCATCTGAGGTTAATGTATGTTGTACGTTGACTCCGTTTTAAATCATAAACACCAGGGAGGCATCCTAACCAGATGTCTGAGTCACCTCGATTGACTCCTCTCAATGTGGAGGAGCAGCAGCTCTACTGAGTCCCTCCTGGATGACCAAGCTTCTCGCCCCATCTATAAGGGAGAGCCCAGACGCCCCGAGGAGAAAACTCATTTCGGCCGCTTGATTTCGTGACCAGAAGATTGTGGCTATAGATGAAGGTAGGAATGTAGCTCAACCGGAGAACTGAGTTTTTATTATTCAAAAACCTGAAAGAGGAAATAAACTGCACTCAATTTTGCCACATTTCACTTTTTTGTAGTGATCCTTTTGGATCCCAAAGGTTGATGACCTCTGGAAAAAAAAAAAATCTCCGTGAATAAATATTGCTGCAAGGCGCTGTACTCTCATTGTGAACTTGTCCATGAGTGTGAATTCCCACAACTATGAGTCTAAACAGTGAGGCAGAGCTGCTGGTGTTCCCTCATTACAGTGTCAGTGATACAGTTTTTAGTCCACTCAACCAGATAAATGACTTTAAATCCACTGTGTATTAAGCCTTACCATTGGGAACACAATTTGTAACCTCTGCCCAATAATACATTAACTGGACTTTATCTGGACACAGGCAGAGTGGAAAAATTCATACAGTATCAGAGAGAACTAATTGAACCAATTAACAATGTGAATGTGGATTACTGTGGGCCCGTGAACACACGCACTCCCTCCCGAATAAAGTTGGAGACTGCTGCTTTTATGCGATAATGACTGTCACTGCCGACGGTTGCTGGTGCAGAGGTCTCAGCTTGGGACAAGGCGACGCTCCTCGAGTCGCTCGGCTTTCCATGCACACTCGTGTTTTCATTGCAGCAGCAGCAGCTGATCCCAGGGCTGCAGTTCCAGGCTGTAATTAATTGTGTGCGGGTAAAGGATAAGTCAAGGATAAGTGTTAAAGCCGTTCATCGCTTTGTACACGCTTTTACGTTGCATACAAAAGGCAGCGCTTATTTTTCATATGAGAACGCGTTTGCTGGGGGGGGGACAAAAAGGCAAACAAGAACAAACAAGAAGAAATGTAGAAACTTGCAGAAAAGGAAGAGCCTTGGGTTTCTTGCGCTTTAAATACCTTAATCAGCAGGCCCATAAAGTCTCCAAATTTTAATTGCCCCGCCATGACTATTAATTACATAACAGCAATTGCAGTCAACATGCCCATATGTTTGTAAATGGGAGGGTATGGATTAGACTAGTAAGTGGAATCCATTGGAATACAATAGATTTTATTGATCTACAAAGGTTGAATTACAATCCACTGAAGGATGTGCAATCAACCAGCAGCATTATTTTTCTTGTGAGTTCCAGAGAACAGCATTAAGTAGATGGCTGCAGGCCCTTAATATTGCTGCAGGAATAATGCCCCATCTTATGGTAAAGAAGCTTCATTAGACAACATTACTATAAAGCCAAGTATAAGTTAGAAGCTCCGAGGACAAAGCACCACATTATCGTAAAACAAAAGATGCCTCACAGGCTGCACAAACAACACACCATTGCTCAAATGCTGTCCCTGTGACGACCAACAATATGTGGCAGAGTCAAGCCAGTTTTTAAGATCAATAGCCAGCATGCATATATATTGTATTTGCCATAATTGTGGCAGTTTCTGTCCCAGGCAACACAAACACCCAATAAAAAAAAAAACACGTTTTGTTTGCTTCAGCTAGAGAGCAGTATCTGTTTACTGATCCTAACCCACAGCTAACTTGGCTGTTTGCTTCTCTTCGAGCCTGGAGAAACGTTCAGAGTGAATATCATCTGATAGCTTTGCATATTTTGTGTAAAATATTTCAAAAGTTGAAATGTAATCACCTGGCAAAGACTTCCTGTTTGTTGTGCTGGCTAACTTGTGTTTCCAATAAGCATTAAATTCTCAAGGTAAACTTAGAAAAGGTTTAGATATTAGGAAAGAAAAACATTCGTTTTGTAATGATGTAAATTGTTTTAAGTCCAATGCTGCCATATGAATAATTTTGAGATTAGTTTTGGTTTCTGCAAGTCTTACAGAAAGAAAACAATTACTTGCTCACACTACTGCAACCAAGCTTCTATGTTTTTATTACCAACAGCTGAGCTAAATAAGCCAGTGACATCAGTCTGATGAGGTCTGTATTAGGTTGTGTGGATTTTTTTGTGAATCAACAGCGCTCTGCTGCACTGACTTAATGAAATGAATGAATGGATGAACAGGATTTGTGTCTTCCCCCTTTAGATACCGTCACTGATTGTAAATATGCAAATATCGTCAGTATCATCCACTTGTGACAAGCGGACTTTACAAATTGCATCTGGAAGAAAACACCTGAGCAGCACTGCACTCGCAGGGCTATAAAATGTTTTTGTGTTTTGGTTGAAATAAATGTAACAAATTACATGTTAAAGTTTTTGCTGCATTTGGAAAACTTTCTAACTTTAGTGGAAATGAGGCCTTGGCATGTTTCCTTTTATATTTCTGCTAACCTCTGTCTGACTCCCATGCAGGCCTTGCTGACAGGTTTCTCAAAGCTGACAGAAGTCTGGGAAATGGGCAGAAAAGTGGCAGCTGGTGACTGTCTTTCCAGTGACAGTTCAGGGTAACAGTCAGGAACTAGTCGACCTATTTGTTAGAGCAGAATCATCCTTTAATTTTCCCAAGCCCACCTGTCACTTTTGTTCCTGTTAGCCAACAGCTGCAGTTGCACTTTTGCAGACTAAAAGCCTTTTATTTTTTTCATATGTATTAAACTTTAGTTTTCCATAAACGGAGGCCGTTTCTACTGGGTTAAGTGATATATCTTAGATCAGTAGAGCTGAAAAGAGCACATAAATGGCTTTTCCATAGCTGAACTTTGTCATACTTTGTCAGATTTTAATTAACCAACAGTTGGTTGAATTGGATTTTATTTAGTTGTATTACAATAACAGGGAATGAGCTTCATGTTTCTGATTTTCATTTGGAAACAAATACTGAAAACCATGCATAACTTTTCTCCTATTTAATACTTTGTGTTGGTCCATCTTTTATTAGAATTTTTGTTCCACGGATGTACATTCTATTCTTACACTGAGTTGTTTATCTATGTTCATTGTTTGGAGCCCAATTTCTGCAAGAACAATGCGGCTTTCAGAAACCTAAAGCTGAAAGGGCTTATGTTAATGAGCGCCGAAGTCTTAATGCCACATAAACGCCTACATGTTCTTATTTTCCTGCTGCTCACATAACATCTATTACAACTTTCCATAGCTCTAGGCCAAGCTTTGCTCCTTTTCTTCCTTCGCCTTTCTCTCCATCTCATTTCCAGCGTTGCCGCCACTCTGTGTTTTATTTCCAAATTAAAGTAATAAAATGGATTGTCTCTGAGGTAAATTTGCAGCAAGTGAACAGGAGGCTGTCATTACTGTGTCATGTGGAGGGGATGATGAGCAAAAATGGAAAGAGGATGAAAGCAGAGGGGCAAATCAAATAGTGGTGGCTGCCTGACATATCTTTGTTTCAGATTTCTGCAAGATCTACAGCTACTGCCTTAAGGAAAAAAGTCTACCGTTGAATACTCTTGCACTGAGTCACCAAGCTCTGGTAGATTTCATGAGTTCATTTGTCACAAACTGTTGACATTTTTACTCTACTATGCATTTTTCCTATGTGACTGTGGAACAATGGTGCAACATCTTACAGCTGGGAAGAAAAGGCACCGACTCTTTCATTCTTAGAAAAAAAATGTTTTTCACAGACAAAAGGGAACATCTTCTTGCTTGACCTACATCAGTGATCAATACTGGACAGTGAAAGACAATATGTACCATCATATGTAATGGTGACATAAAATTCTCACTAATGATACTGAAATGCTGACATTGACGCTACATCTCATGAACTTAAGTCTCTTTTTCTGGAAAACAGTAAACCCAAAGCATAGGAAAAGGTTAGGTTTTTATTAAATAGATAGAAAACCAGGACATTTAAATTTTGAGAAAGTAAGGTGAGTTTATGCCATTATTTATTTTCCTTTATAGGTAAATAAAGAGCCAGAAATCAGACATTAAAACCACAAAATATACCCAAAAACAAGATCACAAAGTATCATAATAAACGAAAGACGAATCTAAATTTAAACACAGAGGCTTGAAAAAACAACCTGATGAAATAATGTTTGTGCCTTTATGGGTAAGCTGTAGAAAATATTTTTTGCACATTTCCTGTTTCAGGAACTTTGGTTCAGAACTGAGGAGCATAAAACTAAATGCTGCGTTCACACAGCAGGTGAATCCGACCTAAATCTGTTTTTTTTTGCCCATGTACGACTCATATCTAGCTTTTTGCAAAACCCTGAGCACACCACAGACTTTCAATACCAATGTAACACTCAAGCAAAGGTTCAAGTAGCATTTTTAAAAGAGACGCTATGGTGCTGCTCTTTGTGTACTTTTTATTTTTGAGCAGTACCCCTCATGGGTTGTGAAACTACCTCACAGAATCTAATTGGCAAAATGACAGAACCCCACCACCCACAGCTGGAGCTAATGGCCATTTTATGCGCACCGCTGTTAACATCAGAAAACTTGTCTTTTGACAAAAGCACCAGGGCACCCCCAGTATTTATACTGTCATTACCCAACAAAAATATACTAAAGACTCGGTTTGAATATCGTATACACATGGTATGAACACTCAGGTTTTGTTGTTACAGCTCATCGTGAACATCGCCAGTTATTGCAAGCCTGCTACGCGTGGCACAGGAGGCGATCAGGAAACAGAACGAACTGCAGCGCAGACTCTGAACGCTGTTCCTATTTACATGCATAGGTTAGGCAAAGATAACCTCAGCAAGTGGGAGCAGAATAAGAGTCCAGAATAGGGATTTCATTTCCAGCCCTCAGGGCTTATTTAGTTTGAGATGGGTCTCTGTTTCATTATAAATACCTTGAATCAATAAATGATTACCAGGTCTTTGCATCTGATGACATTGCAGAGAATTTAATTTCACCATTCGAATCAATAGGAATGAAGAAAGGACTTATTCCTTGAAAACTTGAGTTGAACACTCGAAGTCTAAAGGAAACAGACTCCTGTTCAGCCCTGTCTACAAAATTTAGTCTTAAGTACTATTTTCAGAATATTTGTCAAGTTGTATATGTGTATTTTTTCAGTTTGTTGATTGCAAAGTTTAATTCCTGAGCTAATAAATAATTTTGTTATTTGAGAGTAGTTGTCTGTATTTATTATATTTAAATAATGCCTGTGTTAGAGTTATGCCCTAATTTATTATTTTAAATCTTAACCTTTTTCAGGCAGTTATGTATCAACAATAATAGACTAAATGTATTTTCTCATTAATCGAGTATTGCCCTGACTTGGTAATTTTGATCTAAATCACAATTTTTTCTAATTATTTCCCTAAGCAATAATTATAGTTATTCCTAGCCAAAACAAGACTGCCTATTGTTGAACAAACATAAGTCTTTGAACGTTTTTTTTTATTTCAGTGGTTACATCCACGTGTACATATGCCTTTAAAAATTTATATGCCTTCAAACTCTATCCTGCAGCTTTGGCAAATGCAATTTGCACCATGGGTAACAACTTAGTGAAAATAGGGATAGTCAAGCTGTGGGCAGAGAAAGAAAAGCTGCAATAACATATGAGGGAAATATGCAGCTGAGCTAATTACAGCCTGAATGTGGATGTGGAAAAACATATCAAGCCTTTAGTCATGCTAAACGTGTCCTTTTGTATTTTCAGTAAAGTGGTCAAGCACTTTGGTTTCACCACAGCAAAAGGTTTTGTCTCACCAAAGTCAGTGAGTTCTGTGAAGGCTACAGGAAATAAAACTTTTTTCACATACGTTGTGTTTGTCACAGAAAGTGCAAACTTTTGCTTGAGGAAGAAGCAGAAAATCCAGGTAATATTAAAGGTCAATTGGATTCATCCCCTGGAGACGAAAAAAGTCATGGCAATCTAGCAATTGGTTTATCCAATACTCAGTCTGCAGAAATATCTCGACAGGTGCTCTATAGACCAAAACTGTTCTGTGGACACACTGAGGGCTACAAGCCTCTCAGGAATTGCTGTACAGCTGCATACATTCAGTGTTTTTTTTTTTTGTTTTTTTTTTTTTTTTTTAACAGTTTCCTTCACAATGCCGGTGGGATTTCTGACATATGCCATGTTAGGTGACATATTAGTCACTAGAAATGTGAATGCTGCTCAACAAACAGCAACAATAATGAGGCGGGGGACCCTCAGGAGCAATCCACACTAAATAAAGCCTGGACTTCACCGTCTCTTCATTAGTTTTCTCTTTTTTAAAAGGTTTATATGAAAAACAAGTCCAATCTTTTATTTTTAAAGTTGTGTGTTTTGAATGGAAACACTTCGGTCAAAATTTGTCTTCTGCTGGAAGAATATCGACCCTGAAGAAGAAGCTAGAAATGTAGTTCATCTTTCTAAAGTATTCTACTTATTCATGCCAGTTGATAATTAAATTTTACATCTAATATTTGTTTGTCTTTCTCCAGGGTGAAACGCATGAAATTATGCAACCTTAGTCATTAAGAGACTCACTGGCTGCACCAGTTTGAATTTGTTGTGAATTTTCTCAAAACTAAATAGGAGTAAATAAATAGAAAGTCAACATATACACATACAGCCCAAAATTATTCATACCCCGGGCAGATTTTGGTTTGAAGTTGTCTTTTAATTTTGTCAACATGTTATTGTTTGTTTTGTTTTTTTAATCAGAAGTAATTTAACATTTTTGGAGTGAATCAACCAGAGTTGAATCTGAAAAACAATCTTTGGAGGGAGCTAAAGATTAGAGAAACAGCAAGGAGTCCTTCCAATCACACATTCCTGGTGATAAATGTATAAAATAGATAGTCAAAAACAATAGTGGAAATCCAGCAAAATCTTGTCAGCAATCATAAAAAGATTTGAAAACTGTAATGCAGAAAAAGCCTTCATCACTAATCACTGAAAATGGTATAAATGATTTTTGACATGCTCTTTTTTTAACAACTTGCCTCATGGACATTGTCCTTTTGGTTGAATAAAAGTATAGATTTTAGATTATTAGTAGGCAGTCCCTCAGTTCATGTTTATTTTAAATATTCTTCTTTGAAAATTTGGTGGCTCCTTGGTGAGTTCTCAAAATTTGGGCCAATTTTGATTTATCCTAAAGTAGCAGTGGTCAAAACCTAGACTGAGCTATTTATTATAGTAGGACAAGGATCCCCAACTTCATCATTGTGGACAATATTAAAAACAGAATCTATGTCAGGAAGATGTGTATGAATATCCAGCTACCATTGGATTGGTACAATTTTGCACATTTAAATTTGCTATTTGCTATTTGAGCTACTTTGGGATTATTGGAATGATTTTTTTTTGTTTGTTGCAATATTAGAAAGTCAAGTTTTTAACCAAAAATAAAGTATATCTTATTTTAGTTTACATACTCTACAAAAAACATACAAAATCCTGTTAAAATCCAAAAACTAATTATTTTTAAAAACAGAACCACACAAAATACTTAGAAATAAGCTTTAGCCATTATTCACAGATCTTTAAAGCTTGTAGAAAAGCTGCTTTTTCTCTGTATGTGATTTATTGTAACTGGCCCAGTGTTATCAAATTTATTAGCATAAGCTACACATAAAACTGAATTCGTCCCACTCACTCGCTCCCTTTAAGCATGTAGGAAAAACTGGTGGGTGTAAATGTCAAAAGTCAGTTTTATTGTCCTTTATGAGCTACTGTAGCAACAAGGTGGATATGAGTTCCAGCACAGCTATAACTAATTAAAACAGAGGCATGAAAGTTGTGCTTTTGCCAGAATTTAAATTAATCTAAGTCAAAAGAAAAGTAGATGTTTACTGAAAAGTTATCTGGTGAATAAAATCAGAAATTTTATGATAGACTGGCAATGATTTTTTTGGGGGGGGATTTTTTTTTTTTTGGGTATGGTTTGTTCCATTTCAGTGAACAAACCATACTTCTTCTACACTAAGAGGTCACACTGACAAAATCTTCAGTGTAAATTTATGACTGAGTGGAAACAACTCAACTATTTTCAGCATATTTTAGGTGTTGAAGACGGAGCAAGCACAAAGAAATATGAGAATCTATATTTTCTTTGGAGGCATGTTCACTCAGAGGTGAAGGTATCTCTGCCCTGTTTTAGAGTCTAATATGTTCTACTTACTGTCGAGGAAATACAAAGGGACTGTCATTTACAGGTTTTGATGGAAATATAAGATGCTAAAGATATTAAAATGTAATCTTTATAACCATGTGTCTTTCATTGAAATGTTATTGAAATACGTTTAGGAGCAGAGCTGTGTAACACTGACTTCCTCCTCTTATGGTGAGACATAACATCTGGTTTTAATGCAAATAAGTCATGGCAACTCCTGAGAAATTTAAGATGAAATAAGGAAATGGCTAAAAAGGAGGATAATATAAATACCGAAATAAAGCTGAACACAAACCAGTCTTGAAATAGCATTTCAGCATCACTTCTGGACAGGATGTTTCTAATTTTGGGGGTGAGTAATGATAGCCCTACAGATGAGTTTAATATGAAGCCTAGGCATAAATTCAAACTGGAAAACTCTCCAGCCTCACCTGCATCATCCAATCGCCACGTCATCTACTGTCAGCCTATCAGCATCGGACCATGCCCCAGCTTCCCCAATCACCGATCAAGCTCCCGCTTATAAGGACCTTCATCCATGGCGGCACCAACCCACCTCCACCCCTTCTCCACCTCCATGCTCTTGGCTCTCCAGGCCTCCATCCTTCTCCAACCTTCACCACCAGTGAACGGGCCCAGGAGGAAGACATCCCTAATCAGCATCGGAAATGCTCATCCAGCCTCATTTCACAACGCAATGTCCTCCGCCAGGATCCGAGCGCCAAAGAACTAATTCATTCATGTCAATAAACCCTTTTAATTTTTCTCCATCTGAGTCTCTCCAGTTTGAAATGGGATCTCATGACATATCATGGTCACAGATAACATCAGGTTCTTTACTCTAACAGACTAAGCAAGTTTACTTTTCAAAGGTTCAGGTACAAACATGACAACTTCGTTCCCACAGTAAAATCAAGAGAGATTACAGTTGGATAAAATCAGAATCTGCAGATCTAGAGCTTTAAAAAAAAAAAATCTGTCATTAGCCACAGAAGTAATAAATTTCTGCCGCATGTCATAATACAAGCCTGACATATCATTGGCACTATTTATTCATACAGCCATAATTTAAGATGGGAAAAATAAACAGACATGCAGTTCAGCATAGCATCAAGTCAAAACAAAAGTCATCTCATGGAGCTTTGCAGAAAGACATTTTACACCAAATAAATACAGATTAATCAAAATGTACACCAGTTTGTAAAATGCAGCAGCATTTTTTTTCTTTTAAATGCTAAAAATAATTCATGGTGTTTGATTAGATGATGTTTTTGGGATTTTTTCTAACGTATCAGGATGAAATGAAACCAGAGTGCACCTGAGCACCTCTGTTGCTGCAGGTCGCTTCATTTTGCCGCCGTGTCTACCTGCCTTAAAGGCCTATTATGGAGACATCAGGGGAGTAACAGAGGCCGACAGAGACAAACAGGTCACCCTTACCTGGGCTCCTGGATAAACGATTCCCCCTGCTGTCTCTACCGCTGCTCTACCCTGCTTATTTTCTCCATGCTCCAACCAACATCATCAACCTTCCTCTCCCATTTCCAACCCGTCTTCTGCCACCTGACTGCTTCTTTCCACCCTCTGTCCCCTGTTTTCTCCATCACAATCTGCTTTGTGTTCCTCCCTTTCTCCCATCCACCCAAACCACATAATCTACATTAAAAGGTTGCATGTGAGTAAGAGAGCGGCTGTGATGTAATAACCTTGCTCAATAAGGGTTGCTAAATGTACAGTAACCACGTCCTTGTTGCAACACAATAATGGCTCTGAGGCCCAGACCTCATCACACCAACACAACCCTCAGTGCACTGACTTTGCTTCTACAGGACAGCCTGCTCATTATCCACCTTAAGAATTGAGTTTATTTGTGTGACATTGAGCAGAAAGTGAAGCTGCTCTTCCACTGTAGCGGTAAAGAGCTGCCACAGACTGCAGCTTTACTGATTTGTCGGGTGGACGAAGCAAGAGAAATTTGCTCACTGCCTGTTCCACTTTACCTGTCATAGAAAGGGACAAATGATGTCAGATCCTGCTGCTTCAAAGACGCACGTGTCCTTTTAAAGAAGCTCTTGAGCCGTGGCATTTAACTCTAGCACCAGGCAGGTGCTGTCATGCATTCAGCTGGGTGTCACTGGCAAGTCTTAAGAGTCGTTATGCATGCAGCCACTGATGCGCACTTACATGCATTAAGCGTGGATGCATGCATAGCGGTGTGTAAGTGTGGGTCTGTGCTACAGTGGCATAAATCACAGTATCTGAGCAGGGGGCTGCTGCTGGCTCCTCCATCTGTCTCTGTCTGCAGGGGTGAAGTATTTTACACTGATGATGGGATGAATGTGAGGAGGTGAGAAAAAGTGAGCCATGCTTGAGATGTGTGGGATGGACAGAAGAAATAAATACCGCAGTTTTGAGGGGCCATGTGAATGTGAGCATCATGTAAGTATATGCAGAGACCTGGGGGAACAGATGTGTCAAAGCTCTCAGTGCAGGTAATCAGCATCTCTGCAGGGCTTCTTACTCTGCATCTATATCTGCTTTTGAGAAACAGACTTCAGCAGTGAGAAATAATTCTTCCCAAATGAGGTGCCTGAATTAAGCAATCACTAAAGCTTGAAGCACTGCTTTTGTTTATTCATAAAACACATTTTATTCAGGCTTTGGACATTTTATCATAATCTCTTTAGAAAAAAGATGCTCATTTTATCCACCTGCAGCAAACTTCTTAGACTCTACTGTTGACTAGCTACCTCCAGTAATCAATGCTCTTCAGCTTCTCTAAATCGGATAAAGCCCAGCAGAGAAGCTTCTGACCAAATGTATAGAGTACTTTCCTAACACGCAGACACAGCGAAGAGGGAAAACACCTTTTGACTTTACTGCGGCGAAGTTTCAGGTTCCTTTATAAAGTTAGACTAGAATGAGCACAGCCTGCTGTTTACTTTTGAAAAAAACTCCAGTATTTTGTGCAACTAAAAAAGTATGTAAAGTAAATATGGCCTGCACCACTAAAACATACAGAATTTTATAGGGGAGAATAAAAAAATAAACAAATGGGGATGCATGCTTAAGTGACATATCCTCTTATCCACCACATTTAAACTCATTCTAAACTGGAGTCAGTACATACTGTGAAGTTTATTAGTCTTAAAATACTTTTCCTGACATTTTCTAAGTTGCATCACATCGAAAAGTCATGGCTCACATGTGGGATCTCATTGTCAAAAGGTATCAGTCAGAAGAAGGAGAGAAAATATATTTCAAATCATTAGGTCTATAATGGAAGCCAGTCACTTATCAAAAACCGGATGTACCTAAAAAAAAGTATATAAAAAAACGAGAAGAGGAAACCTGGTCAGGGAGACCGCAAAAGACGTCTGAGAGGAGCTGCAGAAATTTCTGACAAGTTCTAATTCATGTCTGGATTAAAATGTCAGACCATGTTTTTGTCACAACTCCAAAGGCTTTGTTTGACAAATAAAACAATACTACACATCACCCCCCCAAAAAAAAAAAAAAACACTTCACCCACAGTGAAGCATGGTGATGGAAGTATTATGAACAGTTCCAAGTGCCAGTCAACAACAGCACAAAGGGAGGAATATGAAACATTATTATTCAGCTAAAAACTGAAATTCTTCTCCTTAAAATCCAAGCAAGAGCAAAGATTTGAATCCAGGCACAAGAAGAGGGCTGTGCACAGGAGAAACTTGTGCAAGATGGGAAATTACTTTTACAAATAAAAATGTAAAATAGTGTTAAATCAAGATTAGTCCAACTGGTAAATCTAAACAGACTGGGAGCTGCAATAAATTTAAAAGGTTTTTCTGCAAAGTAATAATTTGCGAAAATGTAGGCAGCGACATCATTTTAGAAACTTTATTTGATCTCTTAATGATTTCTGTTTACTTTTTGAGAGTTGTTTAAGCTTTGATCAAAGTGAGAAAATGTTCTGAAGTGACTTATCTTGGTTTCATTTTTTTTTTTTTTTTTTTTCACAAAATCCATGTACTTTAGCAGTGTTGTGTAGGTTTTTTTAGATCCACTGTATTTGAATCCTGCAGCTTCAATGACCCTGGCAGAACTGCAAATGTTGTCTTATTTCATGCAGCTAAAAACACAAGACACTCACGGACCAAATGGGAAAAACAACAGAAGAGCTGGAGGAGGCTGTGAGTCCCATTTTATGACTGGTGTTGCGTCTCTCATCCCTCCCATAAACTGGGATTACACTGTTTGGAGGGAAGTGAACAGAGGATGTGGGAGAAACTGTTGGCTTATGTGGGTGTCCCAGTGAGGCAGAGGAGGTCACGGTTGGCTGATTAGGTTGTTGAGGTAGAGGGAGCAGGATCTCTCCTGACAGACAACCAGTCACTTGCCACATTCCAGATTTGGTTCTGGGTTTTGAGATTAGCTCAAGCATGGAAATCTCTCCTCGAAAGCGCTCTGGAGGACTTAAAAAGACAAACATGGAGGACCAACTGTGCAATGGACAGAGCTGTGCCAAATGTTTTGTTATCCCCCCCCCAAAAAAAAAAAAACATACTTGGCAATTAACAATCCATGGCAATACTCTCAAATGACTTCTGCAGCATGTACGATTTTGTACTTGAAAGTACATCAGCTTTAATTTGTTGGTTTTCTCTTTAAAAACGACATTTTTAAGAATTAGGATTGTAAAAAAAAATTTAATCTGATGGTAGGACATTTAAAAATGCAGCATCTACATGCTCAGGATAGGAAGACCTATAGGTATGTATTGCACATACGGGGAGCATGTACCAATTTGAGCACCAAGAATCTGCTCAGTGATCCAATGGTTTCATAATCACATGGTGACATAATAATTACTATCATCTGTATAGTTATGGTAACTAATCTTATGTCTTCTTATAACCTGAGCTTGTTGGAGCATGTAGATATTACCGCAAATCGAAGGAGTTCCAGGATTGGACCTTGAGGTTCCCCACATGTTATTTTTGTCTTTTCCTTCTTATCACTGTTGATTGAACTAACACACTATATAGATTTGGATGGTATAATGTTCTCTTTTCTTGAAATGAAATACATTATGAAAACATTTCAACAAACATTATATATACTGTATATATCCCTAACAATTAAGTGAATTAAAATTTACCTCAACAAAATCTACTTAACTGTCAAATTTTGATGACCATGGTGTTGATTTTGTAATTAATTGTATCTGTATATCCAGCAATGAGCTTGTATATTTGTATTTAACCAAGAAAGTCTCAGACAGAAAGGTGCACCAATAGAAATGTCATTTGCTAATATTAACTGGAAAACAGACACAGTTGCGTTTTATATTTCTATACAAAAGACTGATGTGAAAAGCATCAGAGCAATACACACCCAGTGCAGTGAGTCAAATTGGGTAATGACATGGACAACGAACAACAAATGAGGGAATTATGCAGCTGCTTTGCCTTTGAAAGGCTCTGCTTCTGTTTGGAAGGAGAAAGGAAACATGATTTTTACACATCTGCATGAACTTAAAGTGTCCCATTAACTGTTGTTCACCTATGCATAGTTACAGAACTTTGTAGAAAAGCTTAATGACCTGATCACATGCTGCACATTGTTCTGCACCAGCTCTGATGGAATTTAACATTTATAAACAAAATGCCTTGGAGACTAAATGATTGTAATTTCCTGTCCAGAACAATATTCGTTGGCTGAAAGGTTATTTCCCTCCATACTGGCTTTGCAGCGCAAAGTCAGGGCTTGCTTTTATTTAACAGAGGTAAGACTTTTTGAAGAGATCCAAACATCACAGGTGCATTTCTTTCAAACCCCAATTTAAAGAGCTGGGTCATTTTAATGTTTATTTATGTACAACTCAATTTATCCAGAAAATAAGGAAAGTCGTGATAAGGAAAGATTCAGAAAAAGAAACCAAAAGCCAATCAAAATGTGTTTCAGGTTGAGGAAAATCAGTCTGTTGCAACAGAACTAGATAGAGATTTAGTGGAAAAGTGAAATAAGTGAAAATCTTATAAAACATAGACAATACAGGAAAATCTGATTTCATGACAAAAAAATACACTGCAGTATTTTTTTTCATGAAAAAAAAATTGATTATACACAAATCTTGAAAGAAATGTTAGATTAAAGTCATTTGAATGTGTTGATATTTCCTCCTGATATCAAGCAAGGGCTGCCCTGGCAACTGCGCTTGCTGTTGGGAAGTAGTCCAGCACATTACCACAGCCATGCAAAAGTACAAGATGAAATTTTCACACATTTACATGGAGCCAAGTTGTTTTTTTCCCAGTTCTGCTGCTCACAAAGACTTCTACTGACCCATAGTTAATGTGAGAACGTGCCAAATCTTTGCAAGAAAAGTAATGGGCATATTTTACAAAATGTAACGTCATAGAGGAGGATATTTGTATCATCGTCTGCGATTGGCAGCGTACAATGATAAACTGTCCTTACATCTAAATTTAACAGCATTCTGACGCTCAGTAGTGTGAAATCTGAATTAATTCCCTCTTAGATAAAATAAAGATGCAAAAAGCCCAGCTGATTGCTGGAACAACTCAAGTACATGGTGTTTTTATGTAAAACATAGTGCTTCATATGCTTTAAGGTCATTCGCATCTGCAAGTGTCCATCGCCAATACAGAGCATATGGAATAAGGATGCAGGGGGTGTCTAATCCCACAGTGTTCGACCTTGAGGAATGGGAGCTCTTATATCCTCATTAACATGGATGAAGCGTGGCTACGAGGTGAACACACCTACCAGCTCGGCTGATCCTCAGCAAACCGACAAGAGGAGACAACACATCCACATAAACACGCAGCTGCACTAGGAGCGCAGCAGTCAGACATGTGCAAACCTCCAGCATCTATTTTCATTATTACAATCCCATCAGCTAGAGGCAAGGTTGGTTTGTGTTTTTGCTGCAGCTCACAGAGGCTGAGTGTGTGAGGTGGGCTGTCAATGACACTCGGCCTCAAACAAGACTCGTTGCAAAAGCGTACAGGAAAGCCCCAGCGGGTAGCAGGAGCGCAGAGCGGCGGAGTCTAGTTCACATCAAGCTCAGCTGTGTCCTCTGCAGGTAAAAACAACAAAAAAAAGAAAACAAACTGATAAATATCCTCCTGCTCAAATGCACCAGATGGCCTGTAGGGAGGGTTTTCTTTTATCTGATTGTGCTGTAATTTGCCTCGTCTTCCTTCAACGAGACAAAACGTTCCAATAAGATCAATCTACGTGTCATGTGCTGGAACCTAAATCATTTTGTTAAAGTACTGAAATTGTCTACTAACTTTTGTGAAAAGAAGTTCAGCAGCAGCATACAGGTTAATTTGTGAAATGTGAACCTACTTAAAACTGACAGGGTCCCTTTATAAACGAATCAGTGCAGCTCTGTGGCATGGAGGAAATCTGTCTGTGGCTTTGCTAAGGTGCTAAGGAAGTAAACATTGCCTTGACACCTGACCTATGGAGATTAGGTTATGTCAATCAAGAACAATAGCACCATAAGTCAGGGTTTCCCGCAGTGTATTATAAGCCTGGCGGGCCACAAGGCTTTACTTGTGCCCCCACCAGGCTAAGCATTGCTTATTTAAGTTTTTTTTTTTATGTTTGCATTTTTTTAAGACTTTATAGTAGGTGTTCAGGTGTTAATCTTCTAATCTTTCAATAGCACTTTATTATCAAGTGATATTTTAAAATTTCCTGTCAATTTTAAACTTTTTTTAACTGAAAAACAAGACGTCTGCTGGATGAGTGACTGCCCTAGAGCCCAACCACCAGGCTTAGCACGTTTTCTGGGGGAAACCCTGATAAGTATCTGTACCTTTGACAGATACTTATCTGTGGGCACACATTAGTACAGTGGTTCTTAACCTTTTTTGCGGTACCGAACCCATCAGGTTTAGATGCGCATTCACTGAACCCTTCTTTAGTGATGAATTTTTTTTTTTTTTTTTTTTTTTCTAAATTCAAGACATAGGTATATGTTATTTTGCTGGTGCACAAAATGAGCCGTGCATGAACGTCACCTTGCTCAAAGAACAAAGCCATGAGCTCACAGCAAATTATAGTATTACTTTATTTTGGCTCCCCAAAAAATATTTCGGCCCCAAAAAATTTTTTTTTTTTACTATTTTACCAATTAATAATAAATTTGGATTTTTTGAAGAATTTAAAAATTTTTAATAACCTAATTTTTTATTATTATTATTATTATTTGCTTTTTGTCGTTTTGAATCCAGAAAATACTTTTTTGGGGCCAGAATAAAGCATTGCACAAATTACATACCTGCAAATCAGTGTGACTTCTGCTGTTGTTTTTGGGAGACCAGTTCAGATAGGTGTGGCTTCACCTTGGCAAGTGCTGCTCTCATGTCATCTTCACAGCAAAGTCTGTTCATTTTCTTCTTTTTTTGCTCAACATATTTAGTATGGATTAAAATATTGAGAAAGAAACCACTCAGCCGTTGAATACTGCGCAAACTAAATTCCCCACAGCACTGATTGGCCAAGCAATGTAACGTGATCCTCTGCAGCAAGTGATGGCCAAGCGGGGCGTGTCATCACGACTTTACACAAGTGTGTCTTTGCCTCCGCGGCAGAGGCTCCGCCGAACCCCTGAGACTGACTCATCGAACCCCTAGGGTTCGATCGAACCCAGGTTAAGAACCACTGCACTGGTATCAAAATTAAATAAGCAAATTTCCACTAGCCACAAATTTCCTTAAAGCAGCAGTATGTAACTTATTTAAAAAATAAATATGTTTTTATATATTTGTTAAAACTCACTATGTCGTGGCAAGTATGAGACAGATAATCTGAAAATAATTGAGCTCCTCTGCCTTCCCCCATTGAACCTGCTGTCATCTACAGGAATACACTTCTCCGTCAAAAACAACCAATCAGAGTCAGGAGGAGGGTCTTAGCGCTGTCGATCACCCCTTTGCATGCATCGCTCACAACCTCACCCTTTCTCTCTGCCACTAAGTCTTCAGAAACACTTCAAGACTGACTGCTAATGGAGATCCTTCCTGCCTCCAGCATCACCGTGCACAGCGGCGGCTCTTTGAAGATACTTGGATGATATGAGTTATGACATCACTTAATTTCCCTTTAGGATGCATAAAATGTTTTTGAATCGAATTTAATTATCTTTTTTTTCACCTCTCCATCCCATCACCGTCACCCCTAGTTTCTATTTTAATTCTTCATCCAATCTTCTTCATTGCAGATTAAATTGTTTTTTTCCCAAGCTTGAGTCTCCTCCTCCTAAGACTTCATCAGCAAGTCCTCCACATCCAATCCATCCATCCTCTCAACCCTTTTCTTAATAAACCTTTATCCTCTAATCAGTGAGCAGTAGTCCTCGCTAGATAAATTAATCTAATTGAGTTTTACTGAAATAAAAAAAACCTTTTCAATTATATTCTATTTTATTAAGTTAAACCAGGAATCACAAATATCTATTAGAGATGTTGCAATCTAAACACTCTGATTTAAATTAATTAAAATAATGCCTGTTATAGGTCATAGTGTTATATCTTATGTTTAGTTAGTGGAAATAACTGTCAAACATCCCCCATGACATCACTTGCCTGTGATAAATTGCCAAAAAAAAAAAAAAAAGCATCTTGTTCTATAAATTTACACGCAGATGTGACATGTCAGGACTGTCAGAACAGTAGCTGCTCCCCTGGTGGTGCTAAACGTTCAGCAAACAGGACAACAATGTAAATTATAGAGGACAACCCACAAGATGATCTAATCCACTGACAAAAGACAGGAGAACAATTTCCCAGAAACCTGCATCATAAATAGCTCGAGCATCGCGCTCTTGAAGCATTTGTTGCATAAATTTTCATGAACAGCTGGAGGAGATACGGAGGAATGAGGGGGGCTGCGGTATTTGTGAAGTGTCACACCTTTTCACATTTATGTGAAACACCTCCAGCACACACACCCTAACAAACATGCAGAAGATAAAACTGCCTCTAACTTGCCTGCAGTGGGAGTTTTCTTTTAATTTGTTTAATCTTTTTTGATTTTTAAATAAAGAGATGAACACAACCATGGAAAATGTCTGGAAATAATGGATCTCTCTTTGGACCAGTCTGAAACTTGGAAATAAACACAATACTGTTTTTAAGTATCCAGCATTAGAAAGGTTATTTGTTTTGGAATATATCCATTTTTTTCTTTAGGTGACCCACCAATACAGACCAACCCCAAGCCACAGTATTACATGTTTGTGCCAAACATCTAATTCATGTAATATACAGTATGTGTTAAAAGGACATAATGTGTTACTAATTCAGCGCATAGGGCTGAGAAGCTCACAGACTGATCTAACTCATACTTCCCACAGTAGCTTGATCCTCACAGAAATCTGAAGAGTTTGGATTCCTCGTCTTGCTGTGCGACTGCCGTCAGCGTCAGAATATTTGCAGAGGTATTCGTAATACCTGCACACTTCACACTGACCTGCTATCAAAATGACATGATTCATTGTCTCTTTAAATCTAAGATTGTCCAGTTGTAGCTTAGCAACTATAAAGTACGCACAGCAGGTCTGTGAAGCTTTCGCTTCCTCCACATGCTATTACAGTGAGTGATGGATTTAATAGGAGCATTAATGGATTTTGTCTTTTCCCCTAGCAAATTTACAACATCAAATAAAGAAAACCAATGTTTCATTTTCTGTAATGTAAGCTGCAGAACTGTTCGTCTCTCTAGCCATGTTTGGGCAATGTGTGTTTAGCCAAAGCGCAGGTTTAATGAAGCTTCCATTAGATTTTCAGGTGTTGATATCGCAGCCAGTAGCATCACACAGTTTGTAAAGTAAAACTAAGCCTAAACATTCAGTGTAAAGTCAGCAAAGCTTTCATCCCACAGGGCGCAGTGAGGCTCAGCTAAGAAGTTTCCGCTGCTGTTGCTGAGGTTTCCGCTCTTGTGGCAAGGGTTAGTTTAAGCTTTGGTACATCAAAACATGTCTACCCACCTGAGTTGTGACTACACAGAGCCTAATAAGGCCACATCGGGTTAGCCTTGAAAATGAGGCTCTTTTTTTTCCTGCCTCTGTTTTCAAACAGGAAAAAAAAGAGACACATTATCTGCGGTACAGAGAGACTGCTCAGTTGAGTCTTGTTTTGGTGCTAATTAGTCCAATTAGCCTTCCTCATCTCACACAGTTCTACACAAAGACAAGCAGCAGCTCCGCTCAGCTTAACCAGCCATGCAGTTTGATGTGTGGTGATGCTGTAAAGCTGCAGAAGCCTCCAGTAACAGACACAGGCTACTTTCAACACTTTCAGGGCATCCTTCCTTCAGAGGATGAAGCTGCATCCTGCCTTGTTTTCTGAATTATTCCCTGTGAGTCCCTGTGGCAAAGCTGTGGCACAGAAATGAGGGATTCTGCACTCAAAGAGCAACATGGACGCAAAATTCCCTCAGTTCGAGTTTTATGGCAGGCAAACCTTAAGGACATCACAGTCCATATTTGTTCTCTTGAGATTAAAGTATTTCAGTAGTAGGTGTGAATGAAACAGATACAACCAAACGGAAAAGAAAAGCTAAATAAGTTTTGACGGTAAAGATCATTTATACCCCAACAACACGACAATTTCAAATTGTGTTCCAGTCTTTGCAAAGAGCTCACTCTTCCTTTAAATACTAAAACATTGGTACCTGACTCTGGTTTCAATGCGGAGTCTGCCTTTTAATCATAGAGCAATGAGACAACATTTGAATTTTTCAAGTATTTCCACCTCAGGGCAGAGTGGCAGTAATAATTCATCAGCTTTTACAGTGCCAAAACATTTCTGCAGCAGTTCCACTGAATCCCTGTTTTGTATTCCAGGAGGACGTGGTTCATTCTGAAGTTTTTATTTTCTTTCTGTAGTTTTGCAGAAGCTCACCGAGATAAAACAAGACATAAAACATAGTTTCTGTAGCTGCCATCTGGGTGCAAGCTGTTTCAATGACCGTGTTAATCAAATCCAAGAATCTCTGGCTATTTGTTTCTCTCTTATATGTTGTTGTGTGTTTGCTCCATGCTGTGATAACTTGGAAGTCATCTTTCTTTTTATAAAGAATGTGTAGATCGCAAAATAAACAATAGAAAAAGAACATTCTTTGTGTTATACACAAAGTCCTGTGAAAATATTAGGCCACTAAATAAAAGCCTATTTTTTAATAACATTATTAAATATAGAGATATGTGAAGAATAAGATATCTAAGCCTGATAACAGACTATAAGATGCAAAACGAAGAATGCAAAAAAACACAAAATGCAATCATGGGACTTTTGGACGATTCTTGTTGTTGCTGACATGAATTGCAAATTCAGCAAGCTGAAAACGGCTGCAAGTTTAACTTTTATGAAAGATGTGCAAGGTGGAAAAGTTTGGACTCTGACATAAACATTAAGGCCAGACTGAATGTAGACAGAGAATGTAGACAAACGCCAGCACTTCAGGAACAATGATCCTTGGACCAAAGAGTATAAAATATTACTTGGACACTAAACAGGCTATATGGAAAAGAAAGAAATGAAATATTACATCACTCTACAGCCAAAACAAAATGAAGTTGGACCAAGTTTTTCTAACCATTCTGTAAGCTTCATGAAATTTGAATACATCCAGCAAGTATTTTATAAACGTTATGAGATTGTAAATGTGGTCAAATAACCAGTACTGAAGTACAGGAGTGACTTTGAATGTTGCCTGGATATTTTCTGTTTTGTTCTAGTGTTGCAGCGAGAAGAAATTCATACATTTGAACATCTACATTTCATTTGTGCAAATGGATACATACAAGTCTGGGGGTTTGTCTACAGAGTAAATATTTTCGCAGCAATTTGTTCAATACACTATTGCCTAACTAACAGAATCAAAGTTCTGATTATTTTTAGAAACTTTTGAAAACATCCTTACCGTTAATAGTGGTCGGAGTAAGTCCATTAAGTACTGGATGGCTTGTGTTTGTTTCCTCAGGATATTAGCCAGCCACACTCGTTGACGCTTGATGCTCAGTAGCAAAGAAAGTTTGGTAATCCTCACGGGTTACCAAACCCGCTGCTTCTCTGTTTTATCGTCGTTGTTTAAATCCAACAATGTCCAACCATGGCGATCCTCTTGTGCGATCAATGAAGCGGAAAGCAGCTTCTCTACTATCAAAATGGCGACAGCGAACCCGGATGTTTCACTTTAGAATAGTGTGACTTCTTGTGCGCAGTCATGTGACATGCGTAACTTGTCGACAGTTTTGAGTGGTGACTGTTTAATGATTGGAGCTGCTAAGGTGTGGTAATGTAAAGTTGTAGTAATCGGAGTGTGCACCAGGGGGCACTGTAGTAGTTTTACGATCGTGGGACTGAGCCAAGTCTTGTAAGTTCGTGACGTACAACTAATAAAAGATCGTCTTCAAGTACAATTGTGTATGTTAAAGAGATAAATAAAAAATCAGATAAAACACAATAATAAAACTAATCAGATAAAAACTTTAATCAGTAGCAACTAATTATCCAGCCAAGTCAGCATCTGTCATATAATTTGATGACACTATAATTAGACATCTTTTTTTTTTTTTTTTGCAGACTTTTAAAAATAATTACTTTATTTTTATCAAATCCCGAATTTGGAAGCGCATACATTTATATATTATTCAGTTGTGATTATAATGAAACAATTTTCTTTGGAATCAATAATGAAAACAACAATAGTATGGAGAAAGCTTTTCTGTTACAATAAATTGTTTTTTCTGCACAATTTAGTTTTAAAAACTTGTTATAGCAGAATAAGGCAAATCAGTTTAGATCACCCCTAAGTGATCTAAACTGATCACTTAGGGATTTATTTTTATAAATTGGAATTTTTAACAAAGAATTTTCCAGTTTTTGTCAAACTGTAATAGGAAAATGTTGTATTCTTTATAATTTGTTAAATATTCTACCATGAATGTTAAATTAGGACCAGAATCAGTCTAAAAAAACTAATTAATATTTACTTTATGGACAGAATAGTATATATATATTTAAGGTATTATTGGCCTTTATTTGATAGGAAAGTGGGTAATGAGAGAAAGGGGAAGACATGTGGCAAAGGTCACCAGGCCGGGAATCAAACCTGCGACAGCCACATTGAGGACTAAGGCCTCCTTATGTGGGTTGTGCTTAACCCCTTCACCACCACAGCACCCTGACAAAACAGTATTTTAATGATTTAAGATCAAGCCACAACAGTGATGTGAAAACGTGAACTAATAGCAAAGTATTGTTACATTTAAGATGACAGAGCTCACCTCTGAAAGTGATCGCAGAATCATCTTCTTCAAGTGGTTCAATCACTCACACAGGGATTTGGGGAGGAACATGTGTGTTAACGGAGGCTATACTTCACTTGGATGAGGTCCCGCTTGCACATTGGTTCAATGTCATGGTGTGTGTGAGGCACGAGAGGGCACTGAGGAATCAATAATGTTATTTCCACAGGTGCTTTTAGAGATCTCTCATGTCCCACCTGCACCAGACTGGAAGGATTACCTCTTCTCTGACTATATATATATATATATAGATATATATATATATATATATATATATATATATATATGGAAGAAATGAAGAGCCCACTCAATGGGGCTCAATGCTCTGAAAGCCTCAATGTTATTGCACCAAATACTGATTTCTGAGCTCTTCCTGAGTTAAAACATTAGTTTTGTTGTTCCTAAATTAATATCAACTTGTTTTCTTTGCATTATTTGAGGTCTGAAAGCATTGCATCTTCTTCATCATTTTCTGCAAATACTGTAAATACAAAATATTTGTTTGGCATTTTGGAGACATGTCAGTAGTTCATAGAATAAAAGAACTATGTTCATTTTACTCAAATATATACATATAAAAAGTTGAATCAGAGAAACTGCTAAGTTTAAGTGGTCTCTTAATTTTTTTTCCGTTACTTATGTGTTAATGGTTTTTATACCATAATTTTACTCATTGTAGACAATATCCCATTAACTTCATAATTTGAATGAGAGCATGATTAATATAATGTAGGTGCTCATATGAACCACAGCAGACTGTTTTTAGAGTGCCTAAAAGGAAGTTCTTATTAATGACTCATGCTCCAATGTCTCAAATTAGTTCAACATTAGTGGAAACAGAAGAGTATAATTGAAAACTAATTGTAGCACAAAGTAGATTTTTATTGGTGAACGCTAAATTCAATTAAAGCTAGAAAAGTGATTAACTGAAGAAAAATCATTCCCTTCACTGTCTCCTGCTTCCAAGCTTTCAGATACTGAAGTTGGTAAAATGATCAGTTTTTAGTCAATAAATAGGCCGTATTGGCTTCATATTTTATAGGCTGCGTGATTTTTGATATGCGCTAGTAATGTTGTATCATTCACATACTGTCACTTCAAAAATAAAAAGTTGTGGACCAACGTAATGGATAAAACATCTTAAAGTATCGATGCCTGAGGTCTTAAAGATAATCAAAAGGTTCTTTAACAGACTTAGTCAAACTTACGGTCATTTTCTTGGATGGTTGTGGGAGGAAGCCGGAGTACCCAGAGAGAACGCACCCATACAGGGAGATCATGCAGAAAGATCCCATGCCGGGATTCAAACCCAGGACCTTCTTGCTGCAAGGCAACGGTGCTACCAATTGTGTCAGCGTTCAGACCTGAACTCTTTTTTTGAATAACTGGAAATAGGTTGTAGTACATTTTGCCATGACTGTAGAGCTATGAATCATTAAAATGGCATAATGGAGTCCCAGTGTAGCAACACAAGAAGAGCACAAAGGTCTCTTTTAAACACTTGTAAAAGCCCGGGGAGACCTAAAACAAGCTGTCTTTGGGTTGTACAGCAAGCTAAAACTGCATGTTGATAAGTGTAACAATATCTTATCTGTATAGAGACAAGGCACAAGGAGAAGATGAGACAATCTACCCTCTTTGACTTTTACACCCAGGGGTGAGTGTGTGTTTTCGGCAGAGTAATACTCTAAAACTGTGACCTGGGTCTAATCAGAAATTTTCTGTTGTGGGCCTTCTGGCCGTTCCACATGACTTCCCTTCTGTTCTCTCTGGTGAAATAATTCCTTCCTGCACGATTTCATGGGGATTAAAGGGTGTTCTTCTTATGTAAAGCAGGTAGCTCCATCTGCGGCGTGATATGCTATGTGTGGATTCTCGCTCTCCCTCTTTTCCGTCTTGCTCTCTTCTTTTTTTTATCTCCTGGGTCGAGGTTGGGTAAGCTTTGATCACTGGCAGAGGGTCGCTGTGGTTCGATTTTCTGTGGCTCTCCTCTGAGAGGTTTTTGCTCTGCAATTAAAAATTATGTGAGAGACGGTGGGGATGATCATTTTTCTGGAGCGTCTGTGGTTTTGTGCGTCAGGCAGCAGCGAATGGTGACCATGCGAGCGTGCAGCCTGAGCTCGAAAAAGGAAAAACATTTAGCATATCAGCATCACAACCTGCCATCATCTGCTTCTTAACATTTGGTTTCAAACAGGCAGGAGAAGATTAACATTTACACATAATTGAAATGCATTTGGTTATATATAACAAATGATCTGAAAGTAACCGTTCTTTAGCTCAAGCCAAAAAAGGTTTTCAATTATCTGGGGAATACACTCTCTCTGCAAGAGGCTGTGAAGGTTTAGCTTATTAAAATATTGGTTGCTTGCTCTGGACAGAAGGTGGAAGAAATGTTTTTAATTATGTTTACAGAAAACAAAAGTGGAAGCGTGAACCTGGTGAACAACTTACAGTACAAACAGCAGTAAGCAAAACATTTATCATGTGATTTACAGCAGTATGTGTGGCATTTCTGAGTTGAGACGTCTATAATTTCTTGGCACATCAAAATCATCTTTGAGTTACGTGAGCGACGCTCTGCATTCATGAGGTTTTGAAGAACTTTACAAACAGTTCAGTTCGCTTTCTTGGTGCATGTAAAGTGAGCACATCTCCCAACATAATCTTACGTCTATTTAGGGACAAATAAAACAATTATACTATATTTCTCAACAACAAAGTTTGCATACTTTGTGCAGAAAAGAGAAGCAGCTATAACATTTTTCCCTGAAAGCACGCAAAATCCCTCCAGACTTGATGTTTCGCCTTCCCTGTAAGGACCAAATTTATGATCTCTGCTCTTGGCTTTAAACTTGGATTTTTTGGGGGATTTTTTTAATTTATTTTTTTTTTATGTAAGAATTTTAACCGAAAGCTCACTTTAGTCTATTCAAAGCTTATCTAGTTTAGTCATAGTTTAATCTGAGCTTTTTTGCTTTCCTTTTGTATTGTTCATGTGCAAAATATGAATATGAGGGAACTTCCTGTTACTCTCCTAGCTTTTCTCTCAGACCATCGAACAGGTAAACATGGATAAGATAACAGCATATGTGCAGTCTGTAATTTACATAAGTGAAACTTAATATGCTATAACAGAGTGAGGGTTTTATTAAAGAGGAAAACTGTGAGGCTTTATGTCCTTTGTGGCCAAAATTATACACAGACCACCTGAATTTATTAAGCTTGTTCCTAACAGTTTGAAGTGCGTAACAAATCAAGCTGTGTGCTCTGAAAGGACAGTAATAACAGATTTAAAAGTGACCACAATTACAAAAATTTCCTCTGGAGAGACGACTTTGCTGTCAAGATGTCTTTTATGTTGTTTTCTAATAAAAACGTAAAAATATGTAAATGAGAGCAGCGTTCTGTGGGGAAATTTGGTCATTATGAAATAAAACTTACATAAACAAAGACAAAAGCTGAAAATACAATGACATAATCCATATGCTGCTGATTGATGCCATTAGCTACATTTCTAATTTGCATTGCAGACAACATACAATTAATAAACTCCAACCAGGTTCAGGCTGGACCTGTGACCTTAGCTGAATGTTTCGGTGGTTCACTATGAACATCAACTAATTTATTGACTAATTTATTGACTAATTTATTGACTTGACTCAGCTGAATTTAAAACTAGTTCTTGTTACAAATGAACTAGCTCAACACTCCGCAGTGTGTTGGCTACAGAATCAGATGTGTGGACAGGCAGTGATAAATCTTCATCTGGCAGAGAAAGGCAGACAAGCAGCAGTGATGCGGTTCTACAAAATGTTCTGGGTTTGATCATAATTCAGATGTTACGATCAGATAAATGTGTTTCCACTGCAATTTATGATTAGTCAACCGGAGACGGTCACAAAAAATGTTTATGAAGCATTCTGAGATTTAACTTTTTTCTGAGGTGGATTATATTTACATAAGTGCAACTCATTACTCTAAATTTCTAAGATGGTTGGTATATAGGTGTCACTTTAGTTGTATTGTATCCCTTTCAGAGAGGAAGCATTACAATGTGCTGATCCAGTCAGCACATCCTGACTGGATCAGTTAATCAAGTAATAAACTCCTGTTTCAATAGAGTTAGCTCATTTAAAACAACATGATCTGAACCACTGAGGAGTACTGTAAGGCTGTTAAGTCTGATGATGAACAGAAACACTCACTTTCATGGGACAGCAGGAGGAATCGTTTGGCAAGACATAACAGCAGAAAAAAACATGACTCATCTTTTAGGCTCATGTAAATCTATTAGTTCCTCTATTCATTATAAGATGCAGTTTAAAGAAGAGCCAGTTTGCAGGAATAATTGCAGAAATCAGGCATTTTACAGAAAATGCAGGCATCAAAACACATTAGTGAAGCAGCTTTACCGCTGAGCTTGAATATATATTTAAATATATTTGAGCCATGCGGCCACACTTTGAAGAAGCATCAGCTACATAACGATGATTTATGTAACATGTTTAGTACAAGCGAGGTTTTAATCCATCAGTCAGTCCGTTTTCCTTTGTTTTAATTGAAAGTCATTTCTGACTTTTTTAAAGTTGGGAATCCAGATAATTGAGGTGGTAGTTACTTTTCTAGGGTCAATTTCAAAACCCTAAAATGTTGTGCATGCTGTTTTTTTAACTCCACCACAGTTATTTACATATAACTCCATGTTTTTTCTGTACATGGTGGTCCATTAATGGACCATGAACCAACTCAGCATACCAGTGATGTTCTATGAGAGAAACATGTGATTTAAAATCAAAATGTGTTAAGCATGATGATGAAGTAAACAGTGCAGTCTAAAACTCAACAAAACAGCATTATTGACGTTTACTCTACTAGGTCACTCTAAATAAATAACATATTAACTGCTAATTAAATGGTCTGTGCATGGTTGGTTTCGAATGTTGTAATTAGAAACCAGAGAGGAAAAACAAAAATCAAGTCAAAAATGGGCAAAGTTGGATTGTCTGTCACACATCGAAGGAGGTTAGTCAACCTTAAAAATTATTATGTGAAAACTCCAATTACATGGATTTATTAGAATAAAGGAATAGTTTATTTCAAACAAGCCTTTTATAGATCTGTGCGCCAACCCAACGAGAATTTAAGAATCAAATAGCAAGAAAAATCTCCAAAAATCTCTGAATACAGTTTCTCTTACAGGCAAAGAGCACAGTTTCCTGTATGACTTTATAGCTTTCGCAATAAGACAGTATTCTCTACAGGTCCACTCTTTCCCTCAGCTTGTAGCTTCAATATGTCTTTAAGCCCTGTTAGGCATTCACAAAAGTAATAAAGTAGCTGCCTGTTTAGGATGATTACAAGATTGGGTTATTTTTCTTCTTTTTTGTTGGTTCAAAGCAAATATAAACTCGATTTTGACCAGAAAAAATTATAAAACAGCTTGTATTTGAATTTAGTATTTATTAATTTAAAACAAAATTTAAGCAAACTCTTTTGTTTTGTCTTTTCTAGTTTCAAATGAGAAATGAATAATTATTTTTTAAAAATCTATTCATTCAAATTTTGCGCCAGTATAGTGCTGTTTAGTTGCAAGATACTGCAGAAATGTACAAGGCTTCAGTTTAAGAAGATCAACAGTGTGGCCTGTATTAGCAAGGTAGCAGTAGCACATTCACTTAGCATGCTAGTAGTATAAGTGGATTGATGCTACTTTCAGACTTGTCAAAAATATCCCAAAACAATATCTGAACAGTATTTCACCAAACATCTCAACTGTTAACTTCTCATTCTCAGCACGATTATTTAAGAGTTTATAAGAAACAAAACCCTGCCTGCTAAAAATGCATTTTAGTCCAGTAGACATGCTAAGAGCGTGTTTTAACTTACAATGTAAAGAAAGAGACCTGATTCTACTGTGATGTCCTCAAAAACAGCTCTGAGATATTTATTAGCCATGGTTTCTGCGCAAATGAAAAAAAGAAAAATGTGTAAATAACCTCTGCAGTGCTTAAAGACGTCTGAGGACTCCAAAGCGATTTACTCTAAAATCAGGACTCCAAAGCGATTTACTCTAAAATCAGTCATTTGCACGTGGAAGGTGGTAAGATACATTGTAGCCATAGCTGCTCTAGGGCAGATTGACAGAAGTGGCCATAAAATATGTGCCACCAGCAGGTAAGGCAGGAGAAGTGCCTTTTCCAAGGACACAATGACTGAAATGGGCAGATTAGGAGTTTGAACTGACAACCCAACGGCTACAAGATATACTCTCTACCTCCTGAACCAAAGTGTAGTTCCTTTCATAACTGTAACGTCACTGTCATGAAGAGAAATTGGCAGTTGCAACATGTATTCAGCCAAAGACATAAAATCAGGCTGCCTGTCTTCTCACATATAATCGTACGATTTGTTGCATCTTCCTGCCGTTTATGTTCTACTCTCTTGTGGTAAAAAAAAAAATTACACCTATCTATTTCCTTTTATATACATTTAAAATTATACTCTGGGCTGTTACCATGCTAATGATAATGCTAATTGCTGTAATTTTCATTCTTAGAAAATACAGAAAACCACAACAATATGAACATCTTGATTGTTAAGTAGATCCTTGAAATCCTGAGATGGTTTTATTGGGAATGTGTGAAACACCACAAACTCTTTGATTCCTCGTCCAGCAAACCCGCCAAAGGTCTGTTGTAAATTGGAGAATCTCTGAATTATTTATTCGTAAGCCACAACACACACACACAAAAAAAAATAAACAGTTGTTTGTACAGGAAATACATCAATTTTTCATGGACTGTTTCACAAATATTTGTTCACTGAAAATAAAAGTGTTATGGAAGTTAATTTACCCTCTTTTCTGTTCTTATTCTCACGCTTAAATGTTTAAGGTAGTCAAATAAATGTTAACATCGACGGAGTAAATTAATTAATTTTTTAAGATAACTGTACTCAATCACATGTTTTGGTTTACTTTCCCTAGTAACACTCAGACTCATTACTGGCAGGCAAGAAGAAACAAGTAACGACTCGAATAAATCCTGAAGTAGACTTAAAGATCTGAAAAAGCAACCAGAAGTACCAGTGCATTGATGACTTATCCAGGTTTTGTTACAAAATAACCCAAAGCATTGCAAACTGAACTTACCTGAGTCGAGATCACCTTTCATGATTCCACAGTTCAAAAAATAGAGTGGGCAAAAATAGAAAAGAGCTGTCTCTCATTTGCCAAAAAACATCTTGGTGATCTCTAAGATGGAGAAGACAGCAGTGAATCTCATCGTAACGAACATAAAACTTCAGATAAAAAATATTATGTCAAACATGGTGGTGGCAGGGTGATGTCGAGGGATGTTGGAGCATCAGAACATGAATGACTTGAAGAATCCCGCTCTCTAAAAGCCAAACACTAAAGGAGAATATCAAAAAATAATTTTATCATATTTTTCAATGACGCAAAGCACACCAACATGTTCACCTCTGAATAGTAAAAAAAATAAGGGTTCCTTGTCAAAGTCTGGTATAAAATCAAGTTGAGATGTTTCATGACCTTGAACAGCTTGAAAACCCTACATTGTAGCTAAATCAAAGCAATTCCTTCAAGGTCATACAAAAGACTCACTCACAAATTTCTGATGGCAGTTGTTGCCACAAAGGTTGGGACAACGTGTTGTAAGGTGTAGGAAGCAATTACTTTTTCACATAGTGCCTGGTTGGTTTGAACAGCTTTTTCAGCCAAAAACAGATGAATCATGCCATCTGTTACTGCAGAAATAACCACGTCCTGTAGTCATTTACATCAAACCTAAGCATTTTCTAGCAGAGTTCAAAATGCAAAACTAAATCCTGTCCCATGTTTAGCTTTGTGTACAGCGCACACGCTACATTGAGTGGTTTTTACTTTTAATAATCAGTATGAGGCCGCAATCCCTATCGGACTGGCCCGCCGCAGATAACAAATGAGTCTGTAAACCCTCTTTAAACGTCTCTATCCTAATTGTATGAACATTTAATTGAGCTAGCATAAGTTATTTATAACGCACCAAAAAGCTGTACCAGCTGTGCCAGAAACGCTTCAACAGGTCTAATAAATTTTTAATCACATTAAAGGTTTATTTCTCAGCTCAGAATCAACAGGACTATAAATAACCTTTCTTTTGAAAAATATAATTTTTACAGAGAGGCCTTTCACAGAATAAATATGATTATACAACAAATTTAGCATTTCTATTCCTCAATGGAGCCAAAGAAGTTGCGCCTTCAGATTAATCAACTGCGTCATTACAAAGATTAACTATCAAGCTTTGTCTACGTTACTGAGGCTTTAAGAAAGTTTAACAACTACACTGGTACAAGTAAATATTTAATTCGCTTTGTGATCATCCATATTTGATGAAACATAAAACTGGACAGCTGAAAAAAGTGATCATATGTTCCGTTCTCATTCGTTGCTTGATCATACGAAGAAATACAAAAAAAGCAGAAACAGGAAGAAAATCTATTAAGACTTTAATTTTTCCCCTTTCTTTTAAATACATTTGGCACAGAAACTGTGTTTATCCATTAATAAGTTACATCATAAATAAAAGCAAACATACAGTATTTTGTCTTTTCACAATAAGTCAATTGTAGCAGCAACTGGCAAACCGGATCACATTTATCTGAAACACTCCAACGTACCCAGTCAAAATTTCCGTCATTTTAAAATAGAAATTTTCAACCACTTACACTTTCACCGAGATTTTACAGCAAACTCTGCCCTAGTGTTTTTTTTTTTTCTTCTTTTTTTTTGGAAATGAAATAAGAGACAATAAAAACAGGAGCATCAGCCCTTAAGCAGTGGAAGTCACAGGAGGTAGCATCTTACTCTCCTGCCTGTCAATTTTTCTGTTTTTTTTTTTTTTTCCTTGCAGCAGGCAACATTTATTGATCGCTATGATTATCATAGCCATCCATCCACATTTAACTGCATTTTTTCCCCGTGTCGTCTCCATAGTGAAAGCTGCACTAGAGCTACTTCATCATAAAGCTGTAGCTCTGTGCTGAAGGTTTGCCAATGTACAGATAATCTTATTTTGATTCACTGTCCATTATTTATCATGAGAAAGAGAAACAAAGAGGCAGAAACTCTGCATGGGAACATCATGATCTGAACATACATGGGAAGGTGGATTTCAGGAAGTCTGCTTTCCAGAGATCACAATGCAGATGACATTTTCCTTTAAGAAGAAGGAGCCCAACAGAATATAAAGTGATCCCACGGAGAGGGTGGCCAAATGATTAAAAGGATTCAGTCCAAACCTTCCTACATGACAGATGGGACACGCAGCCAATTAAAATCAAAGTATAATGTTCTGTAGATGAGATCCTTCATCTGGATTACATTAGTGAGGTACAGAAAGGTTAATGCTTCCTGACCTTCATCAGACTTTGGTTCATTTGTACAGTTTTGTTCAGCAAGGCTGAAAAATGGACATTGGTACCTGAATGTTTATACACAAACAAATGACAAGTGAAACTCCTTAGAGTCAGCAGACTGTGGATTATAAAATCAGCAGGAAAACAGGCTTTTCTGTATGGGTTGGGCTGGAACACAAAACGTTTAATTCATTCATTAATCTCTTTTTAGCTCCAGATCTCCCTCAATTCTGGCATAAACTTAACAAGGTGATGGAAATATTGCTCAGAGGTTTTGGTCCATATTGACATGATGTTGCTGCAGATTTTTTAGTTGCACATTCATGATGTGAATCTCGTATTTCACCACATCCAAAAGGTGCTCTGTTTATTGGACAGAGATCTGATGACTGTGGAGGCCATTGGAGTACAATAAAATCATTCAAGAAACGACAGGAAGGTTTGAGATTGGTGACATGGAGCCATTAGAAAAACACCACATTGTCATTGTAAAGAAGTGGATACTGTCAGCAGCAGTTCTGAGGCAGCCTGTGGTTTTTTAGATCATGCTTAGTTGATACAAAGGTGTCCAAAATGTGCCAGATATCCCTCACAGTATTACATCACTACCAACAGCCTGAATTGGGGATAAGAGGAAAAATGGATCCATGCTTTGCATAAAATTCTGACTCAAACATCTGAATTTCACAGCTGTGATAATTTTCCAATCTGTTGCTGTCCAAATGTGGTAAGTCTGTGTGAATTGTACCGTCAGTCCGCTGTTCTCAGCTGACAGGAGTGGCGCTGGATGTGAACTTTGGCTGCTGTTGTCTGAAGTCTCTGCATTCAGAGATAGTTCTGCACACATTAGTTGTAATAAGTGATTATTTTCCAATTCTCATCTAACATCAACAAGGTATTTGTGCCCACAAGATCTTTGGATTGGTTTCTGCAAATCCAAAAGATGAAAATCCCAGTAGTTTCTGAAATACTCCAAAATGTCAGCCTTGCACAAATAAGCATAAAAGTCACTTTCTTACCCAGTCTGATGTTTGGTTGTAACTTCACGCCAACTAAATGACTTAAAACATAAAGTTTCTGTCATGTGATTGGCTGGTCGCTAATGGTGTTAGCAAACAATTAAAATTGTACACCTAATAATGCATTTTGTGTTTTCCATCTTATGATATACAGCAGTCATTTCATTAACGCATGATAACAGTTGTAAGGAATTAATTTGCACTAACTGAACAGGTGTCGCCTGGTGTTTGGTGATAACTTGCGCTAAAATTGGATTAAACTGTAATGGGGTGAGCACTCAACAGGAGGCAGAGGCCACTGAAGGTTAATCAGGGAACAAAGTGACCACCTGTTTTTGCTACACGATGAAGAAACTCTTACTCAGCTGATTGGTGCATTTGTATAAAAACTTTTTTTTCCTGGTGGTGGTTGCCTGATTGCTCTCCTGTGGAGTCATGACTTCAGGAAGGTAATGTGCTTTTTTATTTTCTGCTGATAGGAGTTTGTGCTGTAAAAATACCAGTGACGATAAAGGAAGTGAGGACACCGAGGTTTTCTGCATCCTGCTTCATTTCAAGGACCCTTTAACGGTAAGTAAGCAATTAATTTTGCATTACTTGTAAGTAAACACGGAGAGTTTGTTCATTTATGCAAACATAAGCAGACTTATGTGCAGAGTACCACATTAAGAAAAGCAGTGAAAGCATACATACCTTACAGAGACATACAAGTACATTTGCAAGGCAAGCGCACACTTCTTGTTTGGGGAGTCTGCCAGGTTTTTCCCTCCGCATGCCGACTGTGTGTCTGGCATCAAGGTTAAGGTCTGGAGACACACACAAGCTGTGTGCTCTGTCTGGCTTTCACATACTCTGAATGGGCTTTATGAATGGCTGTGACTGAAAGACTGAGTGAACACCAGGGTGCCGCACTCAACCCAATCCGACAACGGGTTCTGGAGAAAAGTCAAAAACCGACTTGTCTCCCAGCACAGCCAGTAACCGTGTTCAACTTAATACGCCGACAGGTTTTCTTTTGCTGCTTGAGTCAAAGTGCTTTGGAACACCCCTCTGCTGTGCCTCAGTGTTCACAGGGTGCATGACTGCATCTCTGTGTTTGTTCTCATTGTCCAATCGGAGCGGCATCTGACTAGACGGCTGCAGTAAAGTCGGCTCTCGACGTTGCGTGGAGCCAGTGACTCGGGCTGCAGGTTAGTCATGGAACGTACAACGAACACACTTTGTGCAATTCATTACAGTAAGAAACTATCCACAGTTTATCATACAAAAGAAATGCAAACATAAAGTGCCTCGCAGAAGTATTTCACATCCCTTGAGGGTTTTAACCTGTTAGACCAGACATAATGTTGAGAAAACATTTTTTTGTAAAAAAAATAAAAAATAAATAAAAAATCAAACGTGGCGCACAAATGTATTCAGTACTATACTCGCAAAACAAAAAAAATCCAGTGTAATCGTTTGCATTCAGAATTCACATTATAGGTGAACAGAGTTAACCTTTGTGCATTTTAATCTCAACTTAGATACAAACTGCTCTGTCGAGACCTTAGAGGTTTGTTAAAGAATATTAGTAAACAAGCAGCTTCATGAGAAGAGGATGGCATGACAACTTAAAGACATGCTGAGCCATGTCAACTGCTGGGGTCCAAACTGTTTCCCTTCAAAGCCAAACCTGGGAAATTTAAACTTGTGGTGTTTCACAAAGTTAATTAAAGCAAAAAATGCAAAATTCATTTATTGTAATATTTTGCTGTTGTTGTTTTACCTACTCAACAATAAACAACATTTTTATCAAATCTGTATATCTGTACAGGATCAAAAACATAAAAAGACTGTTCACCTATAATGTGCCTTACTAAAAAAAAAATTGGAGCATTTCCAAATGTTTTGGGTCATCAATTCTTCATTTGTGGTCAGGGGTCAAACAAAATCATTTCAAGGGCCACATATAGCCCCCGGGCCACAGCTTGGACACCCCGGATGTAAACTATCAGGCTGGGTGAGAGAGCATAGTTTTCAGATTTCAGAGAAGGTTGACCTTTCAACAACTCTAAAAATACCACCCCAGTGACCATGTAATGGTTTAGATCAAAGCATGTTTATATGTTAGAAAGGCCTGGATAAGGTCTAAAAATAAATTAAATTTAAAATCTACATGGTGTTGAAAGTTGAAGCTCACAAATAATATTACTTCAGTCTTTAGACTGAAGTAATATTATTTGTGACAAAATGAGACATACCTCTAGATGCCCTGCAGCTGTTTTGCCCTGAAAATTGGTCCTCTCACTAAGAAGGGCTGAATCCAAATACCTGCCACACTTTTTAGATTTTTAAAGTAAAGTGTTTTGAAAACTTTGTGTTGATCCATCAAAATCCCAGTAAATTACAATTGAGACTTTTGGTTGCACCGTCACAACATGTTGAAAAGTTCGAGGGATATGAATACTTTTTCACGGCACCATGTTTGCACACCATCTTTTACATCGTCACCACTGCTCTATCAAAAGATCAAGCACTCGATTCACATTCAGATCCGAATCCAGACTAAAATCGGACTCGACAAACGGAGGTTTCGGCGGGGTGAGAGGGTGGAGGCCTGACGTGAGGGTTTCGAGCCAATCGGCAGCGTCAAACTGTGCAGGAGCCCGCCGTTTCCGAGACTTTCTAGTTGAAGGCGAAGGGGAAGTGCAGATTAGGAGAGGCGGAGGTGCAGGGACAACCTGGCTTTGGTTTATTACAGCAGGAGATGGAGGGAGCTCCAGTAAGAGAGAGGAACAAAGAGGGGATGGCAGGAAGTTGTCATCTTGCTGCTGAAAAGGAAGGGGCTGCTCGGTTTGAGGGGCAGGGGTGCGGTCAGGAAGTGAGTGTGCAGCAGATTTATGATCAGAGGCCTCAAAAGAGCCTGGAACCAGGGTACAGTCAAAAGGATTAGACAGATACAACGATATTAAGCATGTATTTCTAGTTCCCTGTTTGAGACTCACCTTCACAAATAAGTGGCTCATCTAGAATATCGTCAATAGACTGTCGAGGGTCCATCTGTTGCAGAGAGAAAGAAAAGATGCTTCAGTCCTGAGCTCAAAGATCTCTCAGTGACTTCCTTTTTTCTTCAGACCAACCTGGGCTTTCTGAATTGCCTCCTGTAGCTCTTCCTCCAAGCTGCGAACACCAGGTGAGGTCTGAGCTGGACTTGCTGTAATCTGCAGTGGCAGCTCGAAGTCATGGCCAATCACATCACACGGCTAGCGGCAAAATCACATGATTGGACAAGACAATTTAAATCAGTTGACAGGTGAGGATGAGTGCTCATTCACATGAGGAAATTGATAAATGTTTTAAGGCACAGTGATTTAGAGTGCAGCCTGGAGTAATTGCTTTTAACGTTAACAGTACTTTGCCAAAGTGTTCATTCCGCTTGAACGTTTTAGATTTTCTCACATTACAACAGCAAATTTTTATGTATTTTACTGGGGGTTTATGTGACAAGTCCAGTTCTCGAGCACTACTGTCCTGCACCAACTAGGTTGCATTCACACCAGCCTAGAGTTTAATTAAACTCTAGTTTGTTTGTCTAAAAAATCTGGTTAATTTGGTGAGTTGTGAATGCATAATCAAATTCTGATGTGGACAAAAAAGTGAGTTCTGGTGAAAACCTCGGTCTTTAAATGCATATGTGAATGCAAGCGGCCTGGTTCAAAAAGCGCGGTGCAAACTATAGTGCAGGGCATTGTGGGTAAATACAACCAAAACACACATGCAAGTCTAGCACTAGTGGGAGAAATGACTCATGGTCTTATGCCAAAGACAAAAGAGAAATCCTACAACTGCTAAAATTTGACGCCACTCCATTTTTGTTTACATTTTGTGAAGAAGGAAGTTGTGCTCATGTCTTCCTCTGAGGTTTTTGTGCCGTTTTCTTCAGAGGTTCTTGGTGCAGCACCACCACAGGCAAGGAGGTGAACAGCAGTTTTTCAATTGGTTTGGATGGTTTGACATCAGTGTTAAAGCTAACCTCAACAGCTGAAAAGTTAAGAAATGTTGCAATTTTGGTTCCCAATTGAACAGTCTACCAAAGTGTCAGGTGTGTGGCATGAGGCATAGTACCAACTGGGAGTCTTGTGGCTTTTTTCTAGGATCCTACCAGATTTGTGGAGTGTCTGATTATATTTGTGCTGTTGAAAAATTCTTCCACCCGACTTGTCAATCTCAGCAGCTCCTCCAGAGTTACTATGAGCCTCTTGGCTAATTTACTGCTCAATATTCTCCTCATACTGGAACCTATTTCCAGATTTTGTAAAAACACCATGCATTACTTTGCTTTCACTTCACATTTATGCAACACTATAAAGTCTATAAAGTCCCCATAAAATACTGAAGGTTTGTGGTTGTAAAGTGCTAAAATGGGAAACTATCAAGGAATATTTTGCAAAACATACTCTATGTCTGTATGACTTGCGCATATTACCTGAGCAAACAACACCTCTGTTTGCGCATTTAGTTCTGCCTGCCTTTTTAGGCATCCCGGATCCTGTTGCAGGAACGGATGAAGGGATCCCTCCCCAGACTGGTTGGGGAGAAGTCACATTTATGCAGTACTGCCACTAACATATCACAAGCTTTCCAAATCTTCTGTGGCAAAACACTCAAACTTCTCACCTCAGTACCCGCTTGCAGGTAGAAGTCAGTATGCCGGCTTCTCTTCCTCTCCCGCTTCTCCAGCTTCACGCTCAGCTCTAGATGTTCCTGCTGCTGCTGTTCTCTGTCGGTTCTCCATGGAGTCCCACACTGTAGGGGCGAGGAGGACGACATGGGCAAACTGGGACTTGGAGTTCCTGACGCAGTGCTGGCGGGATCCAAGAACACAGTGCTGCTGAGACCACACTGTTCACCTGCCAAACTGACTGACGCAGCATCTGCGAATGCTTTTGGGACAGCATTCAGAGTCCCATTTGGATCTCTGTTGGGACCGTCACTGAGAATCCCATTAGGAATCCCCCTGTCTTGGATGTACAGCTGTTGGTTCGGGCTGCTGCCAGGCGAGCTCAATCTGAAGCCGGGGCTGGAGCCAGGGCTCTGACAGGGTGGCAGCGGGGCACAAGGAATGAGGGGCTCCATGCTGGTGCCCAGCTTGCTAAGAGGAGCCGGGGTGGGGCAGGCATGCTGAAGCTGGAAGGGACGAAGGCGCTGCAACAAGGCCGGCTTGGTTCCAGAGACAGGGAGGCCACGTTTGCGCAGCTGCTGCCTCAACTCTGACACCTGGGGGAACGGTCAACAAGCATTATCAGCTTCTTCTAGTTATTAAGAACGATTAGTGGGAAAATATATATATATATATATTTTACCGTTAGATCAACAAGATTTGCAGGAAGAAGCTCTGGTTTGGAAGTAGGATTTGCGTCCATCTGAGTTTGGTTTGTTGTGGCAGGAACAGGTTGGAGGCTGAGCGGTGAGGCTCCACAAGACTTCACTAGATCATTGTGATCTCCACTAGAGGAGTGAAAGAGCGATCAACTCAGGTAAAATGTCTGGATAAGTCATTCAGATATCTACACTGCTGGGTGTTGGTCAATTCGCCTGATCTATGATGATTCACACCTTTTTAATTTTGGTAGTTTTATGCAGGATTTGTTTGGAGTCTTTGCTCTCATAATTTTCCAGATCTGAACAAGTGGGGAAAAATGTTGCATTTTCCAAAATGTTTTTTTCTGTTATCCCAAAAATTTTTTGGTTTAAAATTTCATTTCAAAAGAATAAAGTGTGTTTTTAGAAAGATTCGTATTCAGTTTTAATCTATCGTCCTTGATTTGCCATCTTCTTTTTTTTGCTTTAATTATACTTAATGAGAAAACCAAGGATATAAACACAAAAAACTACTAAAAGAGCAATTTTGCTGCTTTCTTGCTACCTTGACCATGTTTGAACTTGTTCAAACAGAATAACGGCATCAAAATGTACAAACTCTGCTTTACAAAATTAGTTTTTTGTATAAAAACACCATCTTCATTTGGCAAAGCTAAGTGTTGCACATTTGCTGATTTAACTTCGGTGAAAAACAATATTAATGAAGCTGGACTGAAAGCAAAATGCAGGTACCAAAACGTTTTTTGATTAGGTGCAATGGTGAATTGACCAGACAGTTCATCGTTATTGTTGGCACACCTCGGTACAACTGTAGCCTGCTGCGGCGGCTGTAGTCGCTGCTGCTGCTGCTGTTGACTCTGCAGGATTTGAAGCTGGAGGAAGACCTGCTGTTGTTTCAGCAGATGGGAGTAGGCTGGGTCTAGCGGCTGCGTAGGGGCAGGGCTGCTCTGCTTAGCCCCTCCCGCTGGAAAACATGGGAGTGAAACATGTTAGCAAAATGAAGGAATATTTTTGCAATAAATGGAGGAAAGTAGAGCTTAAGTTTAGCACCTCCAGTCCCAGACGCTCCCTTCTGGTCTGGAGGAATGTACTGATGATACTTGAGTTTCTTCATCTTGGGTTTGATGTCCCGCGGTTTCCGTGGGCGGGTAAGGTGATTGAAGTTCAGGGAAGCGGGCAAAGACGAGGGGCAGATCGGGCTGGGAGGCCGAGCTGTCTGTAGACACACACATTGCCAACATCTCTCTAAGCAGTAGCTATATTACATATTACAAGTGAATACTTTCCACATGCAGAGTTTCATTGGAAATGTCAGCTTATTGTAAAATATTTGACACGTTTGGCCCTTGCTAAGGTTACATTCTTTATGTGTAAATGCCTCACAAATGTCCTGATGACACTGTGTGCCGCCTCTGACCTACACCACCGGGGTTTATGTGTGAATATGTTAACCTACATGGCAAGCGCCAACTCCCCCAGAAGTACGAATTGACAGTAATGAGCAGCTTAGAACAGAAAAAAAAACACAGGATTGGCCATCCTGTTAGGTTAAACACCGCCACAGACCTTTTCTTGTGTACACATGCTGTGAATGCCACCAGAAAATATACATGAATAAATTATTATTTTAGATTACTTTTAGATATATTTATTTGCATTTTGCTATAACTGTATCTTCCAGATTAATAAAAAAAAATATACAAAAACGCTGATAGAACCAACAAAAACCAAACTGAAATGATTTTGTCCTGACACTGGATGATACCTTTGGCAGCAGGGGTGTCGTTTGAGAGGTCAGGAACATCCCGTTTGGTCGTCCAGTTGGTGCCAAGGAGTTTGATTCACCCAGCGTCACGCTCAGAGGTTGTCTGACGGCTGCGGTTGCTGGAAGCAACGTCAAACCGGACTGAAAGCATAAAGAAACAAAGTGCATTTCAGAAAATAATGACATTTTTTTGTTTGTAAAGCAAGAATAAAAACAAAATGCAAACTTTACCTATTTTAGAAATGAATCATCTTTGTTGTATTTCAAATGTTATATGTTTTTCACAATGTATTTCTAGTATACTAGCAAAATGTACAGTGTGGCAGACTCAAGTTATGACTCGACTGAGAACAGACTTGAAGGATACAAATAATTAGTCTTAACTAAGATTGTTAAGAATTATAGATGGGTGGGACCTCAATGATTTATGGGCAATATGGTGAATTATCATAACTGACAGTCAGAGTTTATACAGAAATTTTGTTAAAGCTATTGGCATGTTTGTTTAGGTTTCAGAAATACAGAAACTCAGTTGGGATAACTGGGACAGTTAAACCCCTGGAAATGTAGATTTAGGGGTTATGTTATTTTATTTGTTTATTTATTTATTTTTAAATGATACATAATGATCTTCAAACCATCTTGAGGTGAAAGTTCAATGATCTATGCACATGCTATGATCACCCCCTGGTGGTTAAAGTAAGTAAATCTTTACCTGGCACCTTTCGAGATAAAAATCTCAAAATACATGAACAGAGAAAAAAACACAACAAAATAAAAGCAGTTTTAAATTGATAAAATAGATAAATGAATATTCAGTATTAGCCGAATTCATCAAAATATAGGTTGGACTGCTGTCAGTTGGAGCCACTTCAAGAATTAAGTTTGCAAAGACGGCTAACATTTTCATCAGAGTTGAGAGTGTTTGCATGGGGTAGCATCAGGTTAAGTGATGTTCATACTGGGTAATTGACGTGACATTTGTGTAGCACTTGCATACATTTTATCTTATCTTATTTATATGTAGTATCTCAAAGCTACAATGGTCCTGCCACCAGATTTTCATCCCAGGACTGTGTCAGTCTGGCTTAACCTGTGATATCATTCCAAATATGTTCAGTATCAAATGCAGAGAAAGACGGAGCTGAAGTATTTATTTAAAGTTTCATGCAGTCACACGGTAAAAAGCAATGCAGATGTGCGAGTTTCTGACAGGGTCGTTCACCAGACAGTAGGGTTAATGGCTTTCTGCTGTCTTCAATACCTGTGCATGACTGGGACTGTTATTATGGGTCAGGCCCACAGCTGAGCAGTCACTTAGTGGTTGGTCAACCGGGAGGCCTGGAAGGGAGGAAATAGATGAGGCTTGGAGAGCGGCATGTTGCTCCGTGTTTAAAGACGAGATGGAGGAAGAGATGTCCTCTTCGAAGACATCAGCGGGGAACGAGGCAGAACCTGAGGAAGTAACCGGTCCAGGGATGCAAGATCAAAACAGCAAGCAAACAGGATTTTGGGAAGAATTTTTTTCCAAATGTGTCGGTACATGTGTTGCTGAGTATTTATTTACCATTCTCCAGGGGCAACGTGTGCTCAAGCTGTTGCTCTGCGGCTGCTGGAGGTCGCTGGATCCTCTCAGTGAGGGTCTGTGAAGGGCGAGCCTTCCTCTGCCTCAGGGCCCCACATACAGTCCTCTCTACGGGTGGAAGACAGAAGGAGGAATGTTGCAGATTAAAAGGAGAGAACAGGACAGATGGGAGATCAGTGCAGACGGAGAGAGAGAGAGAGAAGATCGGAGAAAGGGAAGCAACAGGACTAGAGAACATATGTGATGTGAGTGTGCAGAACAGCTTCGCCACAGGCAGCGAGTCCCAGTCCAAACCAGCAGAGGCATCAGGAAATAGTAAACACTTTTTCCCACAGGGAAATGTGTCGCCTTGGATGTGTGCACACACAGTCACTCTCACTGTTTTTTTTAAATGTCAGAAGAAAGAGCTTTTAAAGAAATTACATCTTTTTGAAATGCCTGATACTATAATAATAGCTCTTTTAAATCAAAGGCAGGGTTAGGGGGTATGGAAATGAAGAAGATGAGACTTTGGAAGAGGAAGAGATTAGAGAGAGAAGAAATGACGACTCTGATTGTCAGATTGGCGAGCTTATCATGTGCTGTCAGTCACTGATGTTTCGGCTTCTTTTAAAGCAGCATTACACTATGCAACAAGGTCACATATTAGTTTCACAGATAGTGAAGCACAGTACACTGTGACACACACATACACACACTTCCTCAGCTACTGTACAGCAGATGTAACGCAGACAGAGACGGAGTACCAAGAGGGCAAATCTGTTATTGTGCACAAAGCTGAAGGAGGAGAGAGTAAAGCAAGAAGCAGACAGCAGCTTCACCGTCGGCTTGGCATCACCTTGTGCAGTTTCAGCGCTCAGACCACCAGGGGGCAACTTCTGAGTGGCGCCGGCCTCAGTTTGACGCTGCATCAGAAAACATCAGGTCAGTTTATTCCAATGAGTCCGGCTTTATTACACTGCTTTCTATATTCGTAATATGACTGGCATTACACAGAGCTGCAAAGATTCTCAATTCACTCCAACTTTATTCTTTTTATCAAACAAACCTGTTGTCACTTCTCTAAATAAATAGATCTTTAGTAGTTGCCCCAAATATATAAATATCCTCTAAGCATATTTATAAAAAAGCAATCTTTTGGGGGGGTATAGTTAGACGGCCGCAAAAGCCTCATGTATCAATTATGAAAGATCAAGAGATGTTTCAAATTATTGCATTGATTTGCAAAAGTTACAGTTTTACAAAATTTTAAGAAAGTAATTTTTTGGGTCCTACGCTAAAGCGTTTATTATATTCTCCCACATACAGTCAACATAAGAAGTTTATATGGCTTAAAATACATGACTTGTTATATTATATTGTACAACTTACATGAGCTTCACTCCGCTTTTTCTCTGTTTTCTGATGAGTGGAGGCAGATTTCAAGCCTGCAGACAAAACATACGAATAACAGAATGTAAAAAACTAAATGTATTCTTAATTATAGTTTTAGAAAATAAAAGAAGTGGGTGATGGAAATAAAATCCACTGAAAACTTTCAGATTTTCCACTCATCCCTGCAAGTTGCAGCATGAAAAACCGTCGAAGTGAAGCCTGTCTGATCAGTAGACTATTGTCATTTTTTCTATTTCAACATTTCTAAATACATTCAGATATTGACTCCTCTATGTCTTTCTTATAGAGACAACTGACAATGTGTTAGGAACATTCTGTGTTTACACTTGACTTTAATAAATCTGTACCTGTGAACCAGCAAAAGTGAGGATTACTTCTTAAATGTGTGCAATTTCTTTTAAATCTGGTTGCCGATAGTTTTGCTAATGTTTAAGTTGATTTCAATCCTTCAGGTGGGCATCAACAAAACCATTCAGTCCTCAGGGTTTTATTTTGACTTCCACCATTTATTCTGAAATATATTCATATTCTGCTGCAGAAGTGCAATCTTACACTCAAAATAGTTTATTTAGTGGAGGGAAAACTACCACATGTTTTTGCAAATGTCTCACTTATTGGTCAACAAATGGCCACAAGAAAATACCTAAACTTCTCAGTTACAGCAAAAATGTAAAAGTTTAGATGAACAAGACTAGATGAGGTTTATCTCCCAATCACACAGAATAAACGGGAAAATGTAAGAAGTAACAATGTCCAAAGTTCATTTATAGAGAACTGGAGCTCAGGGTGGAAACTTGGAGCTTTGTTTCCACTGAGCGGTACAACACAGGTCAATGCAGTTTAATTTCTTCATATCGATTAAAAAAAGTATTAGTTTCACTGGGAGATTATTTCACTTATAGCAAGACGTTTTTCTCATGTTATAAGTGAAATAATCTGCCAGTGGAACTAGAATTTTTCAACAATATTAAGGAGTTACTGACTTAAACAAGCTCCTTTACTTTGCTGAAAAGTTACTTGAAAGTTAATTTTGTCCTTTTTCAAGTGTACTAAGATATTTGCACTTGAAACCAGACAAAAGTACTTAGTAAGACTTTGTGTATTTGCAGTGTGAAAATGAGATAAAATCTCCATAACATACAGTGGACATTATCTATAATTTGAGAGTCATGGCAGAAAAAAGAAGTGATTCTGTTCTACTATCAAGGTGTAAATGTGTGGAGGGTTGGGGTTGGGTGCTGTGGGCCTGTTTCTCTTTCACAGGCCCTGAGAGCCTTGTTAATCTCAATTTGGGATTCTACTGATGCAGAGAAAGATGAACAGTAAAATAAATGCTATAACAATATTTTTTCTGCTATTATTGCCATCTATTGCATCACCCTGGTGGATTAAAACATCATGTTTTTAAAGGCTTTGCCATTTTCACAAAAGGTTAATATGAAAAAGTAAATGAGATATGCATCGTCTTTGATTTAAAAGCGGTGGCTTAACAACACATGCAGCTTGCTGCCAGAGCAGAGCACTCAATCAAAGGTTAATAACGCAAGCTGACCTGGGTCTGCATTGATTTCGCTCAGCCTTCGGTTCTGAATCCTCAGCTGCAGGACTGAAACAAAGAAAAGATGATGAGCTGTGCTGAGAGAAAGACAGATCTGGAAACAGAAATTCAGCCAAAGAAAAGCAGAAAGTAATCAATCCAAGGCACTTTACCAACAGCTCAATAATGCATGCTTGTAAATCATTTAGCCTGTAGATGGAGTATATATTCTTTAATGCTTATCACGTAAAACACACAGGTGAAGCAGGGTACAGCTGGGCCTCTGGTACACTTTGGTGTGTACTGAGACCTGAGAGACCTGAGAAAGCAGGTGAGGAGGGGGCAGCGCAGCAGGGAGGAGGTTGAGGTTTCTATTTATCCCTCTGTAAATCTATTTCTGTTGGTCCCATCCCCCCTTCAGCTGTCCCGCTCTCTTCACAAGCCTCTCATACATCCTGTCCTGCTCACGTCATGCTCATTTGTGCTGCTAGCCGCAGTCTTCCTGGTTTCCTCTCTCTCAGTATGAACGTGTAGTAATCTGGAGTTAAATTGTTGTCTGAAACAAGTTTGTCAGCTGAGTTTCAATTATTCATTTGTTGTTTGAACTGTAGATGCCATGCAAACCTTTGACTTCGCTTCTAATCCTCTCAAAACTAAATGTTGGTGAAGGTCAGGATCAAACAGGGAAATCATGCTTCTTCAAAGTTCTCAATAACTAATTTTGCCTCCCAGTAAAACTCGAAAATGAGCATTTTCTGCTTCACCAGTTGTGATGAAGGCCTACTAATAAAAAAGATCACAGCCCAAACAGACTAGAATATTCCCAAATGCCCAGTCACGACGCTTCCTTTGGAGACGTTTACTGGAAACAGCTCATGTATGTACAGACGAGATTTGGAGCAGAGCAGCTGCCTAAAGAATCCTGTTTTCCAGCAGCTGTTTGAACACCTAGGGGACTGTCATTTTCTCGCCTTTCTATTTTGCAGCCATTCACGACAGCTGCCTGGGAATTCAGCAGCCGCTACAAGTTGTAGGAAATGTAGCATTAAAATATGCAGTGATGGAAAGGTTGTTTGTGGCAGAGTGGCTGTTGAATCCCAAAAGGATGTCACGCAAAAGCCCCTTTTAAGGTTTTATTATTGTTAGTAAAAGGAAGTGGTGCGTAGTTTTTTTATTATTATTATTATTTACAGTATCAGGTTCAGTGTTAGTGTTGAGTTGTGTTCACTGGCCCAGTTAAGAAATCCAAATTGACTTTTTTCCAAGCCCTCCAGCCTATTTTTTTATGCTTATTATCTTAATGCAAATGGCAAAATGACTAAATTTGTGTGTAGCAGCCAAATTCACCCAAGGCTTTTATTTTTTATTGATGACATCAGTGTGAAACATTTTTTTAACACTCTTATCTTCCATATTTTGCATTGGTTTTACACCACCTGAATCCCATGGGTGCACAGTATGGCAGTGGCTCTCAAACTTTTATAACAAGTATCACTTCAGTAAACGCTAAATTTTTTAAATACCGCTATAAGCATGCCGGGTAATTTGATGCTTCTTTTTAACTCAGAAGCTCAAGTATCCAGGTAAATATCAACAGAAATGTCTCAAAAAGTCCCAAATGGAAAATTAAGAGTTTCTTTTTTATTTAATTTTTTATTTTTTTGAAAACACTGACCTTCAAATTCAATATGGCTGCCTTGCATATAAGACACCAACCTTCTTTAGAGAACATATTGCTGCACTTTAAAGCAAAAACTGCTGAACAACAGCTTGTAGTGCCAACAGTAGTGAGTCTGGTCACTACAAACAACAGTTGGCAAATCCACTTGAGATCAACTTTAAAACTGCTGAGGTAAATAAATCGTGGAGTGTGAATCCAGCAGGACTTGTTTAAGGTCTCCGTCTTCTCCTTAAGTTTGTAGAAGTTCACCTGATTTTCTCTGCACTTCTCTTTTAAGAAATGTCAGGGAAATAACGTGCTTTGGCTGCTAATGCTTTGTAACTCTTTATCACGGTTTGTTTGTATTCGTCTTGAAATGGTACCAAACTTTCCTCACAGAGCACAACTAAAGTCAGCCAGAATGCCACCTGTTGTACTTCTAGCAAAGTTTGAGAACCCTCCAGGCAATGGGTGTTGTTGGAGCTTTGTGTATGTGTCCAAAATGGCCAAAACTTGATTTAAACCAGGGGTCTGCAACACTGAGATGTTCTGCATCTTTCGGAGGCATTTTCACTGTAACACTTAATTATCTCCTTGGCAAAGACCTGTTCAGTAATCATTCATTTGATTCAGATATGTTTGAGAGGCAATGCATCCAAAAGTTGCAAGACAGTGGTGTTTTTAAGCATCATCTGGTATCATCTGTGTTCTCTTATTTTGTTTCTGTCCTCTTAACCTTCAGCCAGTCGCAGCAGATTGCAGATTCTGGGTCTGGTTTAAGTGGAAGTTTCTTCCTGTTTAAAAGGGGTAATTCTTCGTCTCATACTTCCGGGGGATCCTCATCCTCAGGTTTGCTTTAAGGTCAGTGACTTGATGCAGTCAGCTGTGCTTCCATAGATGGACAGCTTCAGCAACTGGCGAAAAAAATGATCCACTGAATCTGACAGTATTCTGTTGAGATGTTTGTAATTCTGTCAGAGTCTGTCTAAATGATTTGAATGGATTAGAATGAATTTGATTGAATCTGGACCCGATTTAATTTTATAGAATACAGTCTCTGCTTTTGTTTATTTGTTTCTCAATAAACAAAAATATTCAGCTGTATCAGTAGTTCGCAGAATCCAAGTTACAACTTTCAACTCAACAGAAAATGTGCTGATGCACTGAAAATCTGCGACTACAACTCAGATTGAACAGAGACCAAGTGTGTCACGTTGTAGAAGCTCTAATCTGTTGACATGGGAATTGAATAAACCGCCTCCCACCGCAAGGTTACACACATGCTACACACACACACCACGACGGTGGAGTAAAGTCAGCCTAAGGGAGAGACCTGTCACTTGAAAATCCTGATTTGAAATCTTTCTCCAATGTGAGAAGATGACAAGTGTTTGATCTGTTCCTCCCTGTCCAATCAATTCTGCTGCACAAGTGCACAGAAGAAGTCAACAATAAATTCAGCAGTGCAGCGAAATGGTGTCGCTACGGTTTCACCACCCAATTCTGAAAAGAACCACATTTTATCCTGTTAACACCAAGATTTCAAGTCATTTTATATATCACTGGTCACAAACGCATGCCATGGACTGGATACTAAACCAGCCCCACATGTCACTCAACTCTTTCTAATCAAATCGATTTGAAAATGATTAATCTTTTGTTTGTTTTGTTTCATGTCGAGGTTTTTCTTAGGCCTCTAATGAGCCATCATTTGATCCAGGTGCGTTAACCCAGGGAGAGAACTAAAACACGCAGGATGCCGGCCCCCCGAGGACCCACTTTGAACACCACTGTTTTATATTTTTGTGTAAATACTGTGATATTCTGATACTTCAACTTAAAATGGTACCATGACAATACATTACTCAATGGCCTATTTCATAGCGAAAACAGCAGCTGCTTGTATCTGCTGAGAGAAAGAGGAAAAAAAGACCAGACAGTTGTGTTCAAATTTGTGCAGTTTGGTTCATAATTCATCCACACTGATTCTGTTTTCTTGCAAAAATTTAAATTAATTTTACACCTAAAATATATCCATATCGTCAAATTTTATGCAGATTTCTTCATGACTTGGCCAATGTTTTGAAGGAATCTCCATTCACTCAAAGTTTACTATTCTTTATTTTAGTTATTGTTCACTTTAGTAACTAGAAATGCTAATTTTATCATTGTTTTTGGCTTATTTGGTTATTATTTAATGCAGTTACCACTTTTGAGGGTATCTCTCCACCTGCTATTGACATCTGGAAACTTACTTTTTCCCCTCAATTTTAAATTTTTTGCAAAATAGCTTTAATAGTATTACGACTGATTTTAAACTGGATTCATGTCTGGACTTTAACTGAGCCGTTCTAGTATGTAAATATGCTCCGAATCTTTAGCTCTGGCTGCAGGTTTTGTCCTGCTGGAAGGTCCAGTCCAGTTTCAAATAATTTTCAGCCTGTCACAGGTTTCATTTCATGACTGTCTTATTTAGCTTCGTGAATTTTCCCATCAACTCTGACCAGCTTCCTGGTATCTCCTAGAAAAAAAAGCATCAGAAAAGCATGGTGCTGCCACCACCGGTATTTCACTGCGAGCTTCACGTTTCAGGGTAATGGGTAGAGTTAATTTTCTACCACACACAGCTTTACAGGTTGGCCTGAAAATTACCTTCAAGCAGCCACTTTCATCCACTTGTTTTGAAGCTTTAAACCAAACTTTGTACGACTTTCTATCACCAATTGTTTACTCTTTTTTTTTTGGCTGCTTCTCTGACAGATGTTCTCCTTGTCCAACTTTGCAGTTTAGATGGACAGCCATGTCCTGATAAGTTTTCATTTGTGCCATAATAAGTCTTATTTTTTGTTTGGTGCTTTGAACTGAGCTCTGCAATTTTCAAACTATGAGAAACTGCTTTATAACTTAAGTCTGGCTTAAACATCTAGACAGATAATTAGTTCAACAGGATTTTATTACAGGGTACTAGAGTGTAAGGGGCTAAATACAGATGCACACTGCTCTCTTTTTGTCTATAAAAAAATTTAGAAAGCCTTCCCCTTCTACTTCACTATTATGTTCTACTTTGTTTTTGTCTCACTGAAGTTCTTAAATTGCTGTGTTCAACTCTTGCTAATATAAAACGACAGACATTCACATATTGCTGATCATAGTGAAAACTGTATCTGGAATGGAAAGCGTATATTGTGGCAAAGCAACTTTAACCTGCATGATTAACGTCCAGTTGGTTCTCACCTGACCGGAACTTGTTCCTGATGAGAAGCGACCTCTCGGAGGCCAGGAGAGTCATGGCGGAGCGGAGCAAAGGAAGTGGAGCCAGGAGAAAGAGGAAGTTCCTTGCGTCGCCCTACCAGGTGGAATGGGCTTCTGTCCTTCTGTCTCTCGCTGCTCAGGAAACATCAGAGCCAAGGAGGGACGGGAGGTGGAGAGACAGATGCTTATTAATCTACTGATAGAGATAATATATCGATAGAGGCACACACACACACACACACGCAGGCACAGCAGCAATAGACTGAGCAGGAAATGGAGACGTCTCAGACCTGCAGGCTGACTGAACTCTATGGCAAGCAGCTCTGGAAGCAGCAGGTCTCCCTGCAGACAGCCTGTCATAATCACACTGAGTGTCACAGAGGCCCACCCACAGCCAGAGACACAGCTAACGACACACAGAATTAACCAGACAAGAGGCAGAGCGAGGAGCCAGGAGGAGGAAGAGGAAGAAGAAGAGGGGAGCCAAGCTCGGATGAGTGACGGAGACAGAAAGCCCCGCGGATCCTGAGACATCAGGGCCCCGAGGAGCCTGATTGTGACGGACAAACATGAAGTCACAACACCTACAGCGCGCCGCCACATAGCTACACAGTGACAGCAGCTTGTGAGCTGAAGGAAGAAGGGCTGACTCAAACAGAGAGAGCTGGAAATCTGCGTAAGCCGCATCAGCACGCGCACACACAACCTATTAACAATATTGATCTGAAATAGCCAGCAGCAGAACACCCAGAGGAAGTCCGTTTGAGTGTACAAACACACACACATGCTGTGGAATAGCTGAGGTGATGCATACTAATTCAGCTCCTCCTAGTCCCTGTTTCCATAAACACACACCGACTTTGCTTATTTATGACACAAAGGGTCCAAAACGAGGCCACCCTCTCATTACTGCCATCAAGCAACAAGGAGTTGATTGAGATTTCATGTCTGGCAGAGGCGAGGCTTGACTGCAGGGCACCAAGGTACAAGAAGGAGCTGCGAACACTAAGAGAATAAAAGCAAGAGAATGAAAGAGAATACTTACAGGAAAAGGGAGTATTGAGTCTCTCGGGGGAAATTGGAGTGGATTTAAGATTAAATTGAGAGGTGCGAGACGGAGGGAAGAGAGAGAACTTCGTAGTGCGGTTAATGACACTTTCTGTCTTTCATGTTCTTTTCATGTCTTTTTTCCTCCTGTTTCCACACTTCTTGGTTCTTTGTCCTGAAGGTGCAGAAGCAAGGAAGAGAAGGCTCTGCAGTTTCTCTGTCCCCTCACTCTCAAAACTTCTCTCCCTCTGCCCCGTCCACCCCTGAAGCATCCCAGATCCTCGGTGCCAACTGTGAGGGATTGTCAAGCCTCACCCCCCCTACCCCCACTTTATGACCTCGTCTCCCATCCTCGCCCTCCTCCCTCAAAGCCAGTCACCCTCCCCTGACACCTGCTGGCTGCTTGACAGAAGCTCAAAGACAGGAGAGCTCCTCTCATGTTTGTACTTGACTCTGACAGGAGCAGAACCACAAATAAAAATTAGTGCAGTTTTTTTAAAGCGAGGAGCTGAACTGGCACATAATGTGATGGTTAGAAAAGTGAAACCAGGATAAGAAGACAGTTTATTACACAGCAACAGGAGAAGCCCTGGAGTGTTTTGGACTCACATCAAATTATGTGCTGCAGCAGGACTGCAGGCTCATATGCTCCTGTCAAGATACCTTTGGGTCACCCGGTAAAGTGATTTAGTAGTGTGTGTACATGCGAGTGTGTGTATGTGTGTGACACCATGGAAAGTCACAGGTCAGTAAGTCTGCACGCTTTACAGAGTCTATATGCACCAACCGTCAAGCGAAATCACCTGAGTTTCACCTCAGTGTTCAAGCTCACCTGGGGGGACGAACAGGGGAGGGTCTGCATGCATGTGCCCGCTCACGCTTTTACATGTGTAACTATAGGCTGTCAGGGGGTGGGGGGAGTGGGGTAAGTGAGTCTGTAGCTGGAGCACCTGTTCCTCCAGTTTGACAGACAAGCCGGTGTGTGTGCTGGTTCAGCAGGTCATGGAGAAGAGGGAGGGGAGGCGGAGAGAGAGGACGGCGAGGAGGAGAGGGTGAAGCAACAAGCCGGTTGGTCAGGAGAGGAGGTCCTGAAAGAGAGGAAAAAAAGAGGTTAGATCAGTTTTATCTGATGTGGAGATCCTCTAAATACTTGAGGAAGTGTTCATGTTCAAAAAACAGCATCCCATTTTGTTACATTACAACCACAAACGTCAATTTATTAGGATTCTATATAATGGAGCGACACAAAATAACACAATTGTGAAGTTTGTTTAAAAAAAAACAAAAAAACTTAAAGAGTGCAGTTTGCATTTATATTTAAGCCTTTTCCTCGACACACCTGAATTAAATCAAGTCTATTTTAGTGTGACTTATTCTCAATTTAAGTCCAGGTGATCTGTGAACAACTCGGATCAAGACAAAAAGCAGACAAGTTAAGAAAAAAGTTGCGTATTGAAGACCAAATCTAGTGTATTTGGAAGAATCACAAGAAGAAATGTCATTGATGAAAGAATGCAATTTGTTAAAAGCAAAAATTTTCTCTGGCCATCCATCCATTATATGTGGCTCGCTGTCCACAAATGTCTTTTTGTACTTTCCACAAAAAGACATTTGTGTGTTTTAAAAAATATATACAATAAGGGTTTTTATTATTATTATTTGGATAATTGTACTGAATTTTCACAACATAAAGATCCTAAAAGTGCCACTAATATATTTTTTGGATCTGTTTTTCTTGTCAATGTGTTTGAAACTATTTTTTTTGTTGTTGTTTTTTTACATCACAAAAAAACATATAGAAGAAAATATATCCACCCACTTTTTTGCTATTCTTTTTCCCATTTTATTTTAAAACCTAAAAATAGTTATAAAATGGTAGTTCTTTAGAAATTGCAATAATTTTGCCCCCCACGAAGGCCCAGAAGTATTTGTGGGTCTGAACTTAATTTAAGTCTCGTTTAGCTGGACTGCGAGCAAAAATGGCTCCTTTGGATTGTAAAAGTTTAACACCACTACACAGGAGGCAGGATACACACAATGAACAGGTTTCATGTCTAGGCTGGATAAAACAAGAAACATGACAAACGAAGAGGATTAGGGCCACTGGAGAAAAAAAAAACTGTTCTGATTTTAATCTAAGATTTCTGAGATTAAAGTCAGAACTGTTGTTTTTTGTTTGTTTGTTTTCCAGTGGCCCTAATCTAATCCTCTTCCATATTTATGTACATTTGTTAGCATGCATATTTTTGAGCTGTGGATGAAAACCAGCATACCCAGTAAGCAAACTTCGTACAGAAAGAATCCAGGACCTTCTTGTTAAAGGCTGACAAAATACATAAATACTTACAATACGAATGCGAAGCTACAAACGTAGCCTCTCTCACAGTTTTTAGAGGTAGCCAAACAAAATCTCAATGTAAGGTTCTGGTAGTAATTTGAAAAAAACATTTGGAAATAGTTAATACTTTTGCGAGCCACTGCATTCTCCAGTGAAGGTTGCAGTGAAACAACTAATGGACCTGAAAGGGAGCCTCACTTTAATAAATCGCTAAAGATAAAACCACTCTTCCAGGTACCATCCACCCACTCTGTCTGTGTTAGTCTGAAAACCTTCTTCTGTCATGTTCAGAGAGTGCATTTGTCAAACACTCTCACCAACGAAACCCATTAATAAAACCGGCTGCAAAGACAGAGAGACCCAATATTGTTAGAAAGGTGATGTAATCGCTCTGGTCCCCAACCCCAGATAGACCCTCTCCTCTGCAGCCGGGACTCCCTTTCTGATTAGCACCTGTTACCCTCCTTCTTTCTCCTTCTTCCCTCCCCCCAACATGCAAACAGACACACACACACACACACACGCAGCAGGGTGTTAAATCCTGCACTGTGTCTGACGAAGAGGCAGACTTGCACGGAGTTAACCTTCTCCCTCCTAAAGTATCAGATTTCTCTCGGTTCTTTAAATGATGCGGAAAAGCAAAAACAAAAACGGGGGGCGGGGGGAGGGACCTCTGGTTGTTTGAAGAGTGTGAGATAAGCAGAATCAGGTGGTTTCATATTGATTCTGCAGAGCGTATAGGTCGTGTTCTGCAGCACACAGCTGTAAGTATGTATCCCTCCACCATTTGCCAGATAACGAGCCAAACATGCAGCTCGTCGTAAGTGTAAGCGCGCCACCACATGGTTCAGCTGCGCAATAGCAGGCGTTCAACATTCATGGTTAGTTTAGCCTCCTTTATTTTGTCTCTCGGTGGCTATAAGGAGACTTTCTGATGCAACATTACAGGAAAGTATATGAATTTATGAAGGGCCAGCATTTATATTAGCGAACAGAGAGCTAAAGCAGGCCGCTGTTACACTTCATTACATCTGCTGCCTCTTCCTGCTCATTTACCACCGGCTCTATTCTCAATCCCCCCTCCCTCCTCTACCTTTATTACTTCAATCACTTGGCAATGTGCCTCCTGCCACTCAGTAGGCCCGCTGCCCTGTTTCACTTCACGCAACCCAAACATGCACCTCACACACACCTCCCATTTCAAACACGCTCTCTGTCCGTCATCCATCTGTCTGTCAGTCACTGCACTTTGAAGCTCCGTGCAATCTGGACCTGCACACACATGGAGGGCCATGTTCTGCACAATGCACCAGCTGGACTGCTGATGCCACACACCCAGCCTGCTGAATATTCACCATCACCATCATCATCATCGCAGTGCTGAAAGCACCTTGTAGGGTCATTGTTGCAGCAGCTCCAGCGGTGTCAATTACAGGGGACAAAATCTGTTTTGTGTCAACTTGTTCCCTTTCTTCCTGACAGAACCGAGCTGATTTAATGGCTGAGCTCTCAGAGAACTCTCTGTGCTGCGAATGCAGCACTTTCCTTTTGTATCGACTCCTGTCACTGCTTTTGGTTTAGGTGTAGCACTCAAAGAAAGAAGTTAAATTAATTTGCATTAAAAGTGGGCAAAGCATTATATGAACTACAACGAGGCAAGGGGAGAGCAAAAATAAAAAAACAGTGGAGTTATAAATACTGACAAATGTCAGACAAATGGCTTCTGTGCTAATGAGCCAGAAGGAGGAAATATACTGTTCATAACAAACATTCAACCCCAAACCTCAATGCATTTCATTGGGATTTTATGTAATAGACCAACACAAGGTAGTGCGTGATTGTGATATGAAAGGACTTTTTTTAAATGAAAAATTCTTAGAAATGCATCATAAATATGTATTCATCCCCATAACTTACTGTGCAGAACTGCTTTTCACAGTAAATACAGATTTGAGTTTCTTTTGGGATACTTGTGCTTTGCACATTTATAGACTGAGTTTTAGCTCAAGCCCAGTCACATTTGTAAAAACATATGTAATCAGTCTTTTCATTCCTCATATTCCCTGATATATTTTGGTCTAGACTTTGATTAGGTCACATAGAATTCAGAGAATTCCCAACTGAAATTTCAACAAGGTTCTCAGGATCTTAGGAATTCATCCATAAGTGCAATTCTACTTCCACAGGAAGTAGAATTATGTATAACAACCACTAACAAAAAAGGAAATAGTATTGATAAATCTATTTAATAAATGCATAGTGTGTATATGAATTGACACATTAAATAAAATGTACTTTCCGATCATAATCTACTGAAGTTACCCTGTACCTCTGGACAGCTATGTGTTTGTGACTGAAATGCTTATTGGATTATTTTCAGATTTTATTTTTAATTAGTTGCTTCTTTGCTTATTTAACACTTTAATTTTAGACTGCTTCAACATCAAAAACATAGCATCTGCTTTTGCAGTTTTATTGGAGCAAATCCTCACTTCTCTCCTAAAATTTACTCTCCATTACGGCAGAAACTGGTTAGTTAACCTTTGAACATCTGCCACCTCTTCCACTGACCCCCTGTAGATATTATTTTACCAAACTCAAACAAAGCCGCTCGCAGCTCCCCGGAGCTCCTTTTATCCGTGCAAAGACCAGCTGAGGAGTAAGAAAAGGGACGACCATGACGACCCAGTCGGGTCATTTCAGCCATTCTGTATTTAAAGGCTTATCTTGAGCTCAGCTCCGGTAGGCTTCGTGGCTTAAATCGAGCAGAAAATTCAAAGAGCACCAAAAACAGAGGGCTGCCGTCCTAACTCAATTACTCCCTGAAGACAGTCCAAGTGGCCATTGCCAGCTTGCACACTCAGCCATCCACGATCTTTAATCTTTTTTATCACAAAGATCCATGCAAAGCCTCCTCTTTGGTGATTAATGTAGTGAAGAAAATCAAGGCCAGGGATTAGCCTAAATTAGAAGAGCGATACGGACCCTTGCTCTGGTGCTCGTTATCTAAACGAGTTTCTCATCATTTGGAGGAGAATTTGAGGAAAAATCAAGGTTAATCAAACACTTGATTCTGCTAAGCAGCTGCATGACAAAAACTGGGGGGGTGGAGGTGAAAACCGATACAAAGATGTTGACAAACACAAAAACGGTTGGAAATATTTTATTCCAATAAATTAGCATAAATCACTTCTGGAAAAGAAATCTGAATGCAGTGTTAGAATATCCCAAAAACATTTGGTCAAACTCTTACTGGATATGGATGAAATCAGAACAGTCACCTAAATAAAAGAAGAAAAAACAAATTTCTGAATTTAAATCAAACAAGTGCAAACAACTCACAGTGTCTCAGACGGTAGGAAAGATTACATCTTTCAGACAAGATAGTGCAGGAGTGCAGCTTTTACAAATACTTCTCTTTCTATGTACAACTAAAGCATGAACTACGCCGCCCCCTAGCGGACATGGAGAACATTTCTTTTCTTTTGCGTTACATCGCAATAAGTTTTGCGCTGGTCTATTTTGTATACAGTCACAGATGTCAATTTAAAATTTCCAAAACAGACACATTTAAAGAGACTCAATGAAACCGTGTTCATATACTCTTAACTCTTTGGTGCAAAAACAGATTGAAAGTCGATTTACTTACGGCGTGAATATACACAGAAGTATCTCTGTGTAACACAAAAAGACAATCAAAATGGTCAGATATGACTTTAGTACCCAGTGAGAATAACTCAGAAATAGTCCAAATAGTTTGGATGCAGTTTTTCTTTCTTTCCTTCTTACGGAAAATTTGTTTACATCTTAGAAGGGAGATGGAAAGCTCATGTTTTCCATGAGCAAACATATGTGCACCACATATGCTTGTGGTGCACTTTTATCCTAAAGAAAAAGATATAAAACTTCAGATATCTCACAAATGAGATATTAAGATACATGGAGAAACCTTACGAAAACCTTATATCATAGCAGAAAGTACGGTGGCCACCGTAAGAAAGACTTTCAGTAATCAGTTATCCTGCATGAACTGGTCAGTACATTATTGCAAGAGAACGCAAAACCTATTGCGAGGTAACGCAAAAGAAAAATTTTTTTCCCATGTCCCCTAGGGAGCTGATTAGACTAAATAATCTTTCTTTTCTGAGCACTTTAGGGATTTATCAGATTGCATGAAAACGCATCATTTCATTTTAATATTTTAAATAACCTTTAGACTCATATGAGTATTCCCTTTATCTGCAAAGCAATAAATTAAGGTAATGTCTTCCTGTGTTTGATTTCGACCCATCAATTGGAATGGGATTAATGCACATTAATGCCTTTTACATCTAAAACTGGAATACATATTGAAAGTGCTCTCTTCTTTAAAAATTGAAGTTTAGACCCAAAGTGGTGATGAGTGTCTCTTCCTTCAGTTTGCAGCGTCCTCCTCAGACTCAGAGTTATCCAGGGTGGATACGGCAGAGCTGTACCACTCCGCACTCTCCTCTTCCTCCTGCCTCCCTCCTCTGCCAGCGCCTCCCGCACCGTCTCCTCTGTCTTTTCTCTCGTTCAGCATTTCCACCGCCACCTGGTGGTACGGGTGCTTGCGTTTGGTGTGCCGTCGCAGGGTGTTGCGCTCCGCGAAGCGAGTGTGGCAAAGCTGGCACTGGTAGGGTTTCTCTCCGGTGTGCACCCGCTGGTGGCGCTGCAGCTCTCCGGCCTCCCTGAAACGTTTGGAGCAGATGGGACACACAAAGTTCCTCTGGCCCGTGTGGATGTGCTTGTGTCTCTGTTGAAAGAAATTATAAACTTTCATAACAGAAGCAATGTATTTCTGGTGCAATACAAAGGTATTCATAGATTTTTCTTTACATTTTGTCACATTACAGTGGCTGGATGTAGTGAAGTATAAATATTTTGTTACTTCTTCAGTAGATTTAATTGTGCGTACTTTCTACTTTTGCTCTACTACATTTTACATGAAGTATCTATACTTTCTACTCCACTAGATTTCTATAATGTGCTGCGCTACATGTTGCATTCAGGTCACATTGCAATTTTTTAATTTGTTTATGAGTTTGAAAGCAATTAATCACTTATTTGAGTTAACTGGTTCAAAAAATGACTGTATGTGAGCCAACACTAGGGTTTAAATTTTGAAACTGGTGTCAAGAAATTTAAATATTGTTCACTATTGAGCCATTATAAGGTTGACTACATGGTATTTTTTAAATGCAATAATAATAATAATTGTGAACTCAAAACCTTGTTTCCTTCATATAAGTTTCTGAAAAGGCTTATACATCCAGCTGGTCAACTCCAACATGAAATTGCACAAACTATTCAAACAGAAGCAGAAAAACATAACTCTATATGAATATGTTGAACATGAAACTGGTTTGACATTTTAATAAGCTGCAGCTGTTTAACCGCAGCCCCATAAACCTAAAGATCCAGGCTGAACCTGATATTGTAAGTTGGAGACAAAGATAAAAACTGTAGAGCCTGGAGAAGCAGAGGAAGAATATCCTGGAAAACAAAGGATAAAATTCCATTTTTCTCATTAAGCTGGAAAACAAATAACACTTTATTTTGGAGAATTACACACCACCTCTAGCTTCTGTGCCTCCAGTAGATCGAAAAAATAACAGCTAAATAATAGTCTGCAATCACATTTACTAATGAGGAAGCAGCTTTGATTTGAGCTGTCGTATTTTCACGAGCATCCGGGCTCTGAAATGTCTCTGCTGCAAATTAAGAGGAAAATAATGTGATCTGGAAGAGGTAAAGAGTTGCGATGTTCCATAGCAACATCCACTGGGAGCTTAAATGGGATTTGTGGAAAAGTAGTGAGGCTCAAAGATGGATCATAATGTAACATGAAGGGGACATCCTGTGTGTACATCAGGCCTGAAAATCTACGGTTTTCTAGCTTTTTCTAAAGAGCAGAACATATGTGTTATGTATATTTGTATTTTCATATTTGATATCTTCTTTATATGTCATTTCAGAGTGTTTGGGTTTTTTGTAAAAGATTAGAAGTCCGTCCCATTTTCCCATGTCGTATAGCATAAGTGATAAAATCTGCCAGTGGAAAGATTATTTTTCCATCAATTTTAGAGAATTATTAGCTTAAAACAAGCTCCTATATCTTGTTGAAAATTTAGTTGTAAGTTAGTTTTGTCTTGTTTCAAATATATTTTAATATTTGAACTAGAAACTTTGGAAGTACGGCCCAGAGGGCTTTTGTGACCCTTATTTTGTGTGACTCTCCGGACTGAAAGATACAAACCAATTCAGCAGGTGGTTGATGCAGATGGAGACATTTTACTTGTAATCAGAGTGAAAGTATTACTGACTTAATGTTCAGTACAACACAAAGTATTTGTCTTTTTATCACCAAGTTTTTAGATCCAAAGAATTTTACTGGAAAGATGACTTTGCTGCACCAAATCAACTTTTACTTAATTTATAAAATTTTGCTGAATATGACAAGCCTTTTGAAGGAAGGTGACCCAAATCCTCTTCTCATAACTGAGAATAAATTTGTTCAATGAAGATAGTATTTTAAGAATATGAAAACTAGATGCCTTTCTTACAGTACAGAAAATGTGCAAGATACTTTTTAGGTTCTGGATCTACATTGAACAAGACCCCTTTCCAACGAAAACTACATTATTTGCTTGATGTTTGGTTTTTATTAGTTTGTTTTCTTAACATGCTCGAACTTCTGATTCAATAATAATGGCCCATGTGATAAAAAGTTTGGACACCCCTGGAGTAGACAAAAAAAATATAAAGTAACATTTTGTGTTTTCGCAACCCTTTGTAAAACCATTTAATAATTTCAGCTACTTTTATAAATAGAAAGGTGTAGGTTTTGTCCTGCAGAGACGGATTTCTGTCATTTGTGAGCAGTTTTAGTAAGCGTTTATTAAATATGTTGGCAAATTAATCAGCAGTAATAAATCTTTGCTGCGTCGGTCTGTTCAAGATTGTTTCTGCTGTTCCCTACAGAGAAAAACAATCATTGTAATAAGTTGTGCCATCCCTTAAAAATGACGCCTGCTGTGCGTCTAATGAAACTATAGTTACCTGCAGATGGCTGGAGCGCTTGAAGGCTTTGCCGCACTGCTGGCAGACATGAGGCTTCTTCTGAGAGTGTGTGATAGCGTGCCGCTCCAGGTCGGAGAGGTAGAAGAAGATCCGCGGGCAGAGTTGGCAGCACAGCACCCTGCGAGAGCCCAGGTTGGTGGGAGACTCCGCTGGAGAGAGGGGGTCGAGGGCGTCGAGGGGGTCGAGTTTGCCCGACGGAAGAAGGGGTCCGATGGGAGGGGAAGGAGATTGAGGGGGAGGAGCCGTGCTGTTGGAGAAATAGAGGTGGTCGTCCAGAGGAAGATGCTCTGAGTGGAGATCTGAAGAGTCAAACTTGGATTCAGAGGCCGGAGACTGGGCCTCTGCCTCCGAAGCGGAGTGGTCGCGTGTCGGAGACTCTGACTGTGCACGAGGGGCTCCAAAAGTTGATGGCTTGTTGTTTTCACTGGTGATTTCTTCAGCAGATATGGCTTCAGTTCCTGGGTTTGATTGAGAGTAGCAGATCTGAGTTTGGATAAGATGGCCATCCTGCAGACCCACGGTGGACGTGGGGACAGCAAAGGATGTGAGGACGGGGCCAGAGGTCACACTGTTAACACCTGACAGGATGAGGGGAGAACTGCCGGCGTCCAGTCTGATTACGGGGTAAGGAAAGGTGGGAAGAGCAGATCCGAGGGAGTTGACCTGACCTGAAGGCAAAGGAAGGGACACTTGAGCCGAGGCTGTGGTAACCTGGGACAGCTGACCAGTGGAGGGGTCGAGGACGGCGATGGGAGTGGAGGTAGAGGTGGAATCAGTAGATGTGGCAGGAACAGAGGAGAGGAGGAGCAACATGGGCGTAGAAGCACCCGGTGAGGTCACTGAGAGAGGAAGCGAGGAGAGCTGAGGCGACGGGGAGGAAGACAGCAGCAGGAGAGGGGCACTGGCTGAAGGGTTGGTCAGGATCTGGATGGTTTGGCTGGACAATGAAGGGAGCACGGCTAGGTTAGCCTCCTGAGCAGCTTTAACATTCAACTCTGCAGCAGCTGGCGCGTCAGAGTTCGTCATCAGTTGTATCTGATCACTGCCTTGTGGTGGCTGATCACTGGTAGAAGGTGCATTTAGTGCATTCTCTAAACTATGGCTAAAGCTTGAACCTGCCAAATTTGATGACCCGTCTTCTTCTTCCACCTGAACCTGATCCGACTGATGCTTTCCCAACATGGAAGCATCTATTTGCGGCACTTTGAGTCCCTCCGGACTGAGAGTATATGGGATTCCCTGGTCATCAATGAGGAGGAGGTTTTCATTGTCGCAGTCTTCTGAAGACAGAGGCGTGAGGACAGAAGTAGAAAAGTCCTCAGAACCTTCAACACTGTCTTCCTCCACCATGTCTCTGTCTCCGTCTCCCTCGAACTCATCCACCTCCATGATCAGGGGGCTCTCGCAGCTCAGGTCCTCCAGGAAGCGCCCGCAGGTCCTCTCTCTTTTCTTGGGCAGACTGAGATCCAGCGGCTTCGTCTGCTCCTCCGCCTCCCTGAACATCCTCAAAGACCCACAGTCCACTTCTTGCACAGTTAGAGGAATATTTTGCTCCACTTCTGTCTCTGTAGATTCCTGTTTAATCCAGTGATGGCTCAATAATTTAAATGCAACAGTGTTTGAGATGAGGTCAGTCTCTGACCCTTCCATGTGTGTGATTTTAACTTTCCCCTCTGCCTCTGGTGCATCTTCAGTGAACTCTTCTTTATTCCTAACAGCTGATATGAGGATTTGACCGCTGCTGTTCTCTGTCATTACTCCTCCAGCAGAAACCAAAGCAGGTCCCCTCAAATGTGACCCAGCACAGTCTTTGGTCTGGCTGATGGCACATTTCGTGATTGGCCTTTTGCACTGCGGCGGGACAACAATTCTGATCCTTATTGGTTGCTTCCCCAGGACCGGCACCCCAGGCTTCACTCTAATTGGCTGCCTGATCCCAGCAATCTTACTGGTTTCCTGAGAGACCGGCTCAGATGTCCCGCCCACCTCTGCCTGTTCCCCGTTGACTGATTGAGCATCTCTCCTGATGATGGTCACCGCAGCTTTGACGGAGCAGGTCTTGAGGTTACCCGGGTTGGTGCTGAGTGGGATTTTTTTATCCTTTGGGTCCAAAGCGACCTCTGTCACGGGCCCCGGTGCCTCTGCACACTGGCTGCCATTTTGGACTTCCAGGCTGCCACTTGTCAGGACTGAGGCCAACTGAGAATCCATTTTGGGGCATAACTATTCCTATTTCTATAAAATAAAAGAAAAAAAATAGACATTAGAAAGTTCAGTTAACAACACTAGATGAAAATAAAATAAATGTAGTAAATTACCGAGTCAAAAACTCAAAATGTATTATTATTATTATTATTATTATTATTATTATTATTATAAGGGTCAAGTCAATATTCATCCACAATTTTGGCATTTTATGATATTTAGATCGTGCAGGATTCTTCCTCAACAATAGGGATCGCCGCATATGACCCAACATTACAACCTTCTGCTGCTCCTACTGTTTATTTTTGCTCTATTTCTAATTGAACTTCAGCATATGACCAACGGAGACTGAACTCGAAACGCAACGGAGCAAAGAATCGAGGGAATTTGCATTTTCCAGCACCATTCTATCACCTGAATGCAACACGAATAAAACGCTTAAGGTTGATTTCGCGTCAGAATATTATTCGGATTATTCTCGGATTGCAGTATGTGGCTGTTCTAAATTATTACTGGGGATAAAACCGAAGAGAGCTGTCCGTGTAGGACGCCATTACGCACAGCCCTAGGTCCGAAATGACCATTTATTTCATTCTAAGGGAGCGTGTGCGCTGTGACAGCTGTCGGACCTGGGACAGCAGCATCACAATCGCGTCAGTCGGAGCGGGGGCAAACGTGTCAGTTCGCAGCCGGAGCGGATCCCGTCCTCCTCGGAACCGCAGCTTCCTCGGACCTACAGCCAGCCATTTTATGGAGCCGAAGGTCCGAGCCGCCGAGAGCGCAGCTTCGGGGGCAAACTTTCCCGGCGCGCTGTCCGCCTAATCCCTGTCTCTGCTTGTCCAGCAGCCGCCGGCGCCTGGATGGACCGGACACGCTTTACATACATTTAAAAACACTGCATTAAAAAAAAAAAAAAAAAAAAAAAAAAAAAAAAAAAAAAATTAACCACCCAAACAAAAGCTGCATTGGGACGGGATTACACGAGCTTGGGATAT
>CAEFZX010024678.1:0-30675 GCA_903066825.1 Alfaro cultratus | reverse complement strand
CTTTCTGTACTTTATAAAATCAATAATTGGTGAAGCTAACTGCTTCTTGCAGCAGGATCTACCAGACTGCATTATATGAAATAGACAAAATTCAAAACCTAACCAATGTTAGATTTTGAATTTGGAGAAAGGCATAAAGGCAGAGAGAAAGAAAAACTATCAAAAATAATTTGGAAAATATCTGAATAAACTATTTGAAAGACTTCAGTGAAACAAAAAAAGAAAAGTGGAGCACATATTCTAGATTGAGTATGGAAATAGCTGCTGTAAAACATTGACTAAAAAACGCAAAAACATTATGAGTTGACATTTTAAACTGTTTTTAGCACTTTATGTCAGTAATGAACATGGTTAGTATTAATAAATCAGCTTTCAGTTGTTTCTAAAGAATGTAGATCCTTAGCTTGACTCAGGTTCATTTTCTGCTGAATGAATCACATAAACTGTTTCCTTTTAAATATCCTCTTACGTCGCTGTGCTTCCTCTGATTTCATTCCTTGCTGGTTTTTTGAAAAAGCCCAAGTTGGAGTTTGATTCCTTCCCCAACATCCTCCACACACAACCAGAGTGAGTTCACTGACTGGGGAAAAAAATAGGATTTCAACCAGTCTGCCACCAATCATGGCCAGTGGAGCAGAACATTTACCAATTTTGCTCACAAGCTTATTTTAAAAATTTTTTATGCTGTTAGCAGAGCACTTTAGGAAAGTTTTCCCCTATTTTAAACCACATACAGTATGTGGGAACTCTACAATGCATTCAACAACCGGTGTTGTTTTTCTTCATGTTTTCCGTTTTCTCTAATGCACTTTGCACAGTATGACTCCTAATCTTTGCTGCTATGATTATGCTATTGTTTGCATTTCCCTGTGTAATCCCATCACATTACAGGCGTTGACTTTTAGGTTATGAAAGAAATAACAATGAGTCTTTTTGTCTGGTTGTGGATTAATCCTTTATTGAAGTTCTTCTTTCCTCCCATCTTTCTAACTAAAAATCTGTAACATGTTAGCGCCGTTATGAGTGGGAAGCCATTCAACGTAAAACAATTCTTGGTTTAAACAAGATAATGTGATATTAATGAACCTGAACATGAAAGCGAACACAAACAGCTTCCAGGCTGAAATGATCATTAAAAGTTGACTATAAACAGGACCTGATGGATAAAACTGGCAGGATGTTTTTCAAGGACAAACTGAACATAACATGCTTATACAATAAATGATTATTGATTAATGATTAATTTATTTGTTCTGATGCTTGAAATGATCATATTCTGATGTACTAAATATTTACTTTGACTTAAGTCTTTTTTTCTTTTACATTTTCTCATGTTAAATTCAGAAACTTCAATGTATTTTATTGAGTTTCATGGAAAACCAACATAAACTAACTCACGACTATTAAGTGAATAAAAAAACGATCCTTGGTTTTCTGCATTATATAGATAAAAATAAAGCAAATCTGAACAGTGCGGCCTGAATTCGGATTCATCGCCACAATTCGATACTGTGTAGATTATTCTTTTGCTGGAGTTACAGTAGTTTCTCTCCAACAACTATCCATATTTAAAACCATAAATTTCACACACGGTCCTTAATATTCATTCATTAATGTAATGTACTATTACCATGTATCTTGTACTCTGATGTAAAATGAATTTAATAATAAACAAATGGATAAAAGTGCAATTTTTAACCCGTTCTTATCCGTAAAATATCAAAGGTATTGTCATTATTTTCTTATAGTTTGAAAAACTGCAGCTCCATTATTCATTTTGTCCACCAATGTTCTCAAACAAAACTCTTACAATTTATACATTTGTTTACAATTCTAGGATTATTGTATACAGGTGTAAATAGTACGTCTAATGGCAGCTGGTTATAGTTGGTTTTATTTTGGGTTAAAAGAAATCAGATTTTAATATATGGTAAAAATGAAAGAAAATCCAATCACAAATCAATTCCCTTCAACTTCACTAATATGCAAAGCTTCATCTTGGTTTGTTTCCTAAAAACCCAATAAAATAGGGCTCTGATGTGAAGAAAGATGCCAACACTTGCAAGTCACAAAGCAAACAAGGCCTTAAGAGCTCAATAAATGAGTTTGGTGTGTTGTGAATTATTACTACTCACACCTTACAACTTCACAGATAAAAAAGGTTTTCTAAAGATGGTGGATTCTGCGGGTTTCTCAGAGGAAAGTGAGGCCTGCTTGAAGTGGCTTCTCCCTGACAGCGACAGACATTTAGAGCAGATGTTAGCACCCACAACATAAAGCTTGTTCAGCTCTTTCACGCAAAGAAGTGCAAAGAGTCGCAAACATCAGCCGTTATTCTCTTAATCTCCGCCTCACATATGGGCGAAGGTTTTTGCAGTAACGTCATGAATCGTCCTTTCCTCCCCACCATTCAGACCCAAAAGAATTCACACTACGCTCGCTCCTTCGCACGCATGCTGGGCGACTCCTGAGGTCTTTAAAGGTGTTTCCACCTTTCCTTCCTGCAGGACGCGGCCCTGGGTGTTTGGGTGGAGACCCGGGCCGTGTTCGCTGAGGCCCGACAGTGTGAGCTGAGGTCATATTTCTGGAAACAAAATAAATACCAGAGAGTCACAGTCCTCCTGCCAAGAGGCTTTTAACAATCCAGCCCTTCTGCTGCTGCTCTGCTGAGGACTCCTGAGTCTGTATGGAGACATTTTCTCTCCAGGCTCTTAAGGCAATTACACACAGGAAGGAATAACACGGCATTCCCACGCTTGGCAGTAAATGTATATCAGGGAAAGCCACAGCCACTGCAAGACTACAGTGCTCCTTTGTAGCAGCTGTTTGCACAGAGAGAACAATATAAAGCTTCCTTTTCAATGCCATTCAGTGCTAGAAAGTTACATTTTGCTGAGTTTTACAGTGGCTTGAGGAAGTCTGCTATCCTTTGACCACTTTCACATTTTGTCAAGTTGCAACCAGGCCCATCGCAACAAACAATAGATCAAGTAATCGCATAATATATTAATATAACCATTTGCATGATTTATCGTTTTTCCTCTTTCTACCAAAGAAACTGGATGATAAAAGCCTCCATTCTGACTCTTTTTTAGAAATATCAATTTATTCTATTTGTTGTTTCTGTTGTTTTGGATATTTAAAATGTCTTCCAGTTCCAGTGTTAAATATTCTTTAGAATTTAAAGTTTATTAATCTTTGAGAATGTATTCTTGCATTATTACGCCATTGCCTTTACATTACTTAAAAACAGCATAAAAAAAATTATATTATCATTTCTTGCAATAACTTCTGGGACAATTTATTGTCCAGCAAATTTTCTTATTGTGACAAACTTCTATGAATTTTATTGAGCATTTTATTTATTAGTAGTGAATAACTGTGAACCAGAATATAGATGATTTGTGGTTTTAAAAAATGTTTTACAAGTAAAAATCTGAGAAGTTTGACATGTGTCTCACTAGATCCACATTTTGTTGGATTTGTGAGGGAATCACAGCAATCACAGCTGCAAGTCTTTTTGGGTAGGCTTCTCTTTGCACATCTGGAAACTGAGAATTTCATAGATCATTGGATTGTTAAAAAAAAAAAAAAACAATCTGCAACTCTTGTCACAGGATTTTAATTTGTTTTAAGTCTGGACTTTGACTGGGTCATTCTGACACGTGAATATGGGTTAATCTACACACTTCCACTGTAGTTGTAGCTGTATATTTAGAAATGCTGACACTGAGTCTTATATTGCAGCAACAGGTTAGCACCGTTAAACTAATCCATTGAATATGAAAGATACTATAGGGTTCCCACAAATTTTTATGATTAAATTCTACACCTTTGCAAATGCATACTTCTAAATTTATTATATATTTGATTATTTGTAAATTATTCTAAGAAATTAGCTCCATTTCAATATATAGTTTGTACTTGTTCAATAAGCAAGTTTAGTCTATGTTTAGACTAAACGTAGACTATTTAAAACATGATTTGTGAACTTTGGTACCTTTTCCTAAATTCCTTACTATCCACTGCTTTTGGAGCAACAGCGTAAATAAAAATAAAATTTCTGAGCTGTGAATTTTTATTTTATCAATTAGAAGCTAGTGGCCATTAGCACGTAGTAATAGTTAAAAAGAACAAACAGAAATTCTTCCTTTGCCAGTAACAACAACCATGTTTTCCCAAACATTACCAAACTGAAGTAATTTTGAGTTTTACTTGCAAAAGCAGTAACTCTTGTAAGAGATGCTTGGCAGCCTAAACACTCATTAACTATCATCAGTTCAGGGTCTATTCCATCAATTAGATTTTATTTATTTAGAAACCATCCCATCTTTTTTGAACGACTGTTTTAAAAACCTGCTTCTCTAAATTTCCTGCATGTGTTGCCACAGTTACGGCCATTGTTTACTCTCCAAAATGACCGTTGGGTACTTCTTGTGATGCCATTTGCAAACACCCCATTAACTGTGGTTGATCAAAAGGAAACCAAGTTCATACAGGCAGCAAAAGCTTTTTCCCCCTCCATATTTATGCTGATCATGTTTCTTCACAGTTGTAGTTTATTTCAAACTGTGCCAAATGTTTGTGATGAGTGATGGTCTGAGCTCAGGATCCAGAGCGTTTCTCTACAGACTCGTGTTGTAATATGTGAAATATGTGGCCCAAAAGCCTGGAACTGCAGACTTCAGAAATTTGATCTCAGCCTTTGAGCTCAGATCCCTGTGAAAGTTCAATGACCAAAATGTTTTCATAGTAAAGTCAAAGACACCTATTTGATTTTTAAAACTTTGACTAATTATTTCAGTTTGAATTCTCTACAAGTTTTTGTACAAACTGCATGCCAGAGTCCAGGCTGCGAAAACAATTTGAAAGATAAACAGCCAGGAACGTCACGATGGCCCCTTCGGTCCGGTTCGCTAATTAGGCTAACAGGTCAGTAAACAACCTTGGAGTAATGTCATATGTGTAAAATTGCTAAGAATTTGGGAATTTTATCCTCAGAAGAAGTGGAGAAAGCTGTGATATCTCTGTATACGTGGTGGAAAGCTGAAAAATGGTTTATGTTTGTATCATAAAGACCAGGAAACAAGGCAGGACGCCCTGGGGGACGTTTAACAAAAGTCTTTTCACCGCCTTCACACTCGTAATTAAAAGAACAGAAACATTTTCAACAAATAAAAATCTGAGAAGTGTGGCCTCCGCTTATATTCAGCTCCCTTTAATCAGATACCCATAAATAAAATGAAGTCCACCACAGCATGCGTGTAATTTAATCTCACTATAAATCCAGCTGTTGTGTGAAGGCCTCAGAGGTTTGCTAGAGAACATTAGCGACCAAATGGCATCATAAAGACCAGGGAACAAAGCAGGAAGCTCAAGGGACGTTTGAACCAGGGCTAGGATATAAAACAACATCCCAAGCTTAGAAAAGCTTGCAGAGAACCTTAACGTTATCTGAGACTGGAAAGAGTATATGAACTGCTCACCTAATCTAACAGGCTTATCCCATGGTTGCTTTAGAAGAGATCTGCAGCTCAGATAGAAGAATTGGTTGTCAAAGGAAATCCATCATTGGACAAAGTTTTATTTGCAGTTATCGACTTTAAATGAAGGAGACACAACAAACATGTAGAAGAAAGAACTTTGGGAGACCAAAGTTGAACTTTCGGGCCAACATGCAAATGCATGTAAATCACTCATCGCCGATCTCCCAAATTTAGGGAAATTTGGGATTTATCTAGTAAAAAAGTTCAATTATGCATATGTTGACTAGTTTTCCAAAGAGTTCCAACTTTTGTGTATTTTGTCCTCTCATACACTGCAAAAACACAATTATTTCTCTTAGAAGACAACATTTTTCCCATGTTATAAGTTAATTTATCTGCCAATAGAACAAGTACTTTTTCATCAATATTATGAAATTATTTACCTAAAACAAGTCTTGTAAGTTAGTTTTGTCTTATTTCAAGTTTACAAAGATATTTGCACTAGAAACTAGACCAAAACTATTTGGCAAGATTTTGTGTTTTTGCAGCGTACAAATGGGGAATTAATAGACTTTTGACCCTGGACTTAATTTAGCACATAATAAACGTGTCATAAAGTTTCCATGCTGAGAAGCATAAAGTTTTCTTCGCACTCTGAAACTGTTGAGGTTTTCTTGTAGTGTGCTGGACGTCTGTTTATTATATAATTTGACTTTATTTTGGAAGTTGCCATTGCTTGAAGTCAGTGTGAGTAACGTGCTGTGATAGTGAGTGGTTAGGGTTTCACTACTGCTAAGCTAAATGAGGCTTGAGTTATGACTCAGTTATTACAGTCTCTATATACTTCATGGAAGAATGTGTCTTCATGATTCTTCCTAATTACACGTTTCAGATTTAGATCCTCCCTCCTCCGCTACAGAGTTTGGTTTGGCCCAAAAGATCTTTCCACAAAGCAGGACTCCATCGTATGAGGCAATGCTGGGTGAGCTGTCTCTAATGACTCCCCCACCCCGTCTCAATGTGACTTTACTTTAGCTGGTAAGGTTGGAAATTCTGCGGCTGCTGTTTCTTGGCTCAAGCAGCGGCAGCAACTCTCCAGACTGAACCTCACAAAAATATGAGTTCAACCACCAAACCTCATTCTGATGGTTTTCTTTTTTCCATTTCTGCATTGCCTCTGTTTAATGGGAGCATAGAAAAGAAAACGTGCAAGCATGGAAACTATTGTGGCGAATGCAAATCAGTTGGCCCTTCCATCCCCAAATGCGCTCACTCAAAGAGAGTCATAAAGGCCGACCCACCTGCAGTGAAGAGGAACACCGCCACAATGCGGTAGTGCTGCCTCTTCGTACCCCAGCAGAGGGAAATGAGGGCCACCAGAAACGCCACCAGAGTCGCGATGGCGCCGGCCCCCAGGAGCACCAGGGTGGCGATCTGCCAGTCTGCAGGACAGGACACAGGCAGGTTAGAGAGGAGCATCCCACTCTGACAACAAAACACCTGATTCAGAGCGCAACGCGGCTGAATTGAAGCGTTGTGTCAAACAGCACAAAGGAAGTGCTAATCCTACACAGAGAACTGAACAGAGCAGAACAGACTCAAGCCTGCAGGAGAGAATCAGGAACACGAGTAACAAGCCGCTAACACAATGTAGAGTATTACTGTGGAAAGAAGGTAACTGATGCAGGGTTCTCAACACTTTACTTAAATGCAATTAAAATATTAGGAAAACAGGATATTGGGTAACACTTCATTTGAAGGGGTGTGCATAAGACTGATATGAGACCGTCCTAAGCATGACAAAATCTGTCATGAAAATGAAGGAGTCTTCATGAATGCTTATGACTGTTGTCATGAAGTGTCATTTGGTAAACAATGATAGACTTCTAATGCAGGTTTTAATGGAACAACAGTTTAAGCTTCTAGAATCACCATGTAAGTCTGAATGTGTGTGTAGCAGAAATATCTGGAGAAATATCTCCACTGCTGTTCTTCATCCAGCCAGGTTGAGTCCAAATATTTCCTCTAGCAGGAATGTGAAAAATCTTAAAGTTTGCTAAACTTCTTTAGCTTTGAACCTGTGGAGGATTGTGTATGGGCTGGTGCACAAAAAGAATCGTATCTTTTAAGATGGCTCTGAAGGAGTGAACGTGGGAAAGTTTCACGTCTGTGCACAACTGCACAACTGCACAACTGCAATTATCTGCAATTATCACGTGGAAATCAACAACTTTAGGACTTTCTACTTGAAGATTTTGGTTCTCTAGTGTCTGCAAATCCCTTTTTTCAGTCATCCTTGGTGACTTGTAAAAGAAGATTTCAATGGTCTACTCCAAGCAAACTGCTGTTGCTCCTTTCAGAAAAGTAAAATTCAGACATTCTTTCTATCGTAACATATTTTTCCTGAGAATACCTCCACAACCACAGGCGGATGAAACTGCACGTTTACCCTATTTTTCTTCTTTTTTTTTAAAGACTGGGGCCATAATAATCTAACCAAGCCTTGTGCTCTGACCCAAACCATAAAAGGACAAGTTGAGTTGTTTTTACATCCCCCTGTTGTCCTCCAAAGGAACATTTTATCACTGCTCTCTGAACGTAGTTTGCTGAAAGTCCAGAAGATATTTTTTCACCATCTTTAGTCTATTATGTGGTTACATATTTGCTCTGACACACAGAGAAACGATGTTCTCACATTACAAGTATGTTTCTGTAGTCTTTTCTAAGATTGTTTTTAATAAATCCAGTCACCTGCATGTTATTTTCTTTAGGATAATGACGTCACTCCAAAAATAAATGAGTCAAAGAACCTTTGGGTGAGCACAAGGACATGTTGATGATCACCCTTTGTTGCCTTTTGCAGATCTCCACCTTTGACCCCCACACACCCCACTCCACTGTTGTTTTAATGAGCTCAAAGCAGTGGGCCCGCCTCCTATTCACCCCAACACATTCCACAGTGTGAGAGGGAAATCAGCCACCACAGGCTGCAGGTCCCTGTTTGTTTCTGGAGAGGATTGTGAGATAAACTGGTGCTGGATGTTGACTTAGTAAGTCCAGGTTTGGGCCCTCTGAAGCCAAAAAGGAGGAGGATGTGGAACGTGAAAATTTAAACAACTTTAAAGCCTTCTGGTTGTGGAGTTTAATGTGCCAGAGATGTTTATGGTGGAGTTTTCTTTAAGGAATTCAATGTGAAATCAGCTAGTATATTGCTTCGCCAGCTCTAATCTGTGGCTGTCCAGTCAGAATTAAAAAGTAAATGAAAACACGCTTGATTTAGTTGGAAAGGGTGGAAAACTTTTAGATTTAAAATAAGGATCTATATTCTCCAGGGAGTAAACACCAAGACAGCAACAGCTGCTAAAGCTAGCAATGCTAGTTGCTAATATCAGATGCTAAACACAATTTATGTCAACTTCAAATCTTTTTGTCTAAGTTTTACCTTTTTAAATGTTGCCTGTGCTTGTAATTTAAATAGTTAGAGAAAGAGAGACATATCTGTACTTTTTGTCAAGAGATATTGACTAAAATTGACACGGACAACTCAGCTTTTAAAAACAGAGCTGCAGAAATCAGTCTGAAATCTGTCCCTGGTGCAGTTCATCCTTTCACTTAAAATAGTCCTAAAACACAAACTAAAATTACAGAAAAACAATATGAAACCATCAAGATTTAAAATAAATGTACCAAAAGTTCAATTCAACCTTTACTGTCTCTTCCTAAATTTCACCTGGTAAAAAAAGCTCTTAGAAAGCAACTTAGTAGATTTCTTAGAGATCCTACTTGAGTTAACACTGAAATGTTTGGAAGACAAATTTACTTTTCTTAAAACTACACCAATAAGATGACAGGGATATCTTTTTCAAAATAAAAAAAGGTGAGAATAACTATTTATGTAGTAAATAACATTACTGATTTGTGGTATTTTTGATCAATAGGACACCAAATGGCTGCCTAAATGAGCAGCAGTAAAGAGTTCACACCTTTTCCCATCAAACATTATTCAGGTCTTGCCTTCTATTTTTTAGAGGCTTTTTGCGCCAAAAATCTGATTATATTAGGTGTGTTGAGCACCAGAAGCTCCAAGCCATACTAGAAAATTAAAGACAACAACCTCCGTAAAATAAACAACAAACAAAAGCTTCTTCCTCCTCCTCCTCCTACCAGATGTGAGGGTGGAGAAGCAGCTCCACGCAGCCTCCTCCGCGGCTTGCCGAGCCTCGGACTGGGAGCAGGACTCCCAGAGAGACAGGGAGAAATGCTCGGCCGTGACCCAGGCTGGACTCAGCAGAGCCACCACGTCCAGGCACAGCGCCAGGAAGACGCAGAGCAGGGCGATCAGCTTGAAGGGCCGGAACACGTAAACCTCGTCCACAGACATCTTCAGCAGCAGCAGCAGCAGCAGCAGCTCTCCGGAGGTCGATGCGCTTCTTCTCCTACCATAACCCCCTCTCCGCTTTGTCTGAGACCAGCTGGGAAAGTTGCCTGGGACACTTCCGGTTGCATGGACTTTTCACAATAAACGTACTGGTGGACCACGTGAAGAAGAGTTTGTGTTTGTTTTTATTATAGCAAATTAATAAAATTAATATTTTATTAATTTGTGAAATGATCGAATGATTAATGAATCATTTAGTAAGTAATTAAAACTAATAAAATATGTTTACTACTACTACTACTAATAATAATATTAATAATACAAAATATTGTATTTGTAACAATTTCATCTGCTTTGTCAAATTTAGCACTTAAGTAGAAATATTTGTAATGTTAAAAATGTAAGATCAAATTAAACAATTAATTAAATAACCAATAAGTTATTGAACTTCAGCCAGAACTCCTGCAAAAGACAAAATATCAACAATAATGATATTATTATTATTATTATTATTATTATTATTATTATTATTATTATTATTATTATTATTATTTAAACCTGTCCAGTAAAAATGAAATCAGTAATCCAGAAATAATCCTGATGTTTTTCCAAAACAACTTTCAGCATCAGTCATTCCAAATAACTTTGTGTTTTTGACTGAAAATAACGAAAAAGCTAATAAAAAATTATGTCAAATTGCATCTGTGTTGACTTAATGTAAAGAAAAAATGCAAAGCGTGATAAAAAGCCGACTCATCAACACTAAGCCTGAGGCATTGTGGTTGTAATATAACTGGATGTTGTGTTTTTTTTTCTTTCATTATGACAATAACGGCACCATGACAAGCATTACAATGACCTGCTGAAGAAGGCGAGTCAGAAAGAGAAAACGCTTCATTATAGGCATAATTTCAAGGCATCAAATTAAGAAGTTAAATTTCTTTCACTTTTCTATTTGCTATATAAATATATTTCAAATCTATATGTAAAAGTGCATCACTTTTAACAAATGAAGGTAAGAAATAGTTACTTAACTGTGCTGTAAAACTGGACTATATGCCTGGAAAATGCATAACACCAATTTAAGGAACTTCCAAGCAGTTTTTCAGTCAATAACTTAATTTTTATGCAACTTACTAAATCAGAAACACATAGTCAAAGTAACCTCTACCATTTATTGTTAAAGGACAAAAACATGAGCACCTTCTGTTTTTGGACAGATTAAAATTAAAATACTATTGGCTTTTAAAAATAAATAAATAAAAAAACATCCAGTATGAATCCATAATTCTTGTTTTGCCTCTGCACTGCAGCTGCTCTGCAACACTGACAGCATCCAGCAGAGGGCAGACTTGTAACATTCTTTCACCCCTTTTCATCAAGCAAACAGTTTACTAATTTAGTGGTTGCTGAAAAATGTTAAGAAATTTCAGCAGGACATATACACTACTGCAAAAACAGAATATAAGTCTTTAAATTTAATGATTAAAAAAACATTCATGGTGGAAATGGACCCATATTCAGGCAGAAGAGAGGGAGCCTCAATTTGACATTTTATTTTAAAAACTTATAGAGAAAGAAGGTCATGATTGTGAGTCATAATTTTTATGAAATTAACGTTTTTTATATATTTGCTGCACCATAGTAGATTTGGATTGAAGATTGGACCATGAAAATGCGTCAAAACTTTCTTCCTTAAAACTGTCTTGGTGTTTTTGGTAAATATGCACAGAAGCAAGTGTAAAACAGTATGATGATCTCTGATGGTCTAAGGAGTCTGCATCGTTTTTACCTGATAGAAGCTCAGAAATGTATTCAGTATTTTAAAACTAAAGCATTTCTCCTGATAGTTCAGTAATTGTTGATGATTATGGAGTTGAACAAAAACAAGTCTAAAATGTGACCTAATATACTAGCACTAGAGTTTATATTAGATCATATTTGTACCGATTGTTGCTCTAAATCCTGTTTTGGGTATTCAAGTCCTTTTCATAACTGAAAACGAAAAGTGGACAAAGATCAAAAACTGCAGAAGTACAAAGAGATGCAGAGGCCAGGACAGCTGTGATGCTTTTTTGAGTTTTACTTTTGTTCTTGTTGTTCTTGTTGTTCTTGTTGTGCCCTCATGATGTCCCCAGTGCTTCTACAAAAGCTCCTCACTCTATTTTCTATTCTTAGTCAAGGCAAGTCAATACCTCCCAGTATATCCATTCTGCTTGTGGGCTTGTTTGCTCAGTCCAGTGGTAGGACCTCTGCTTGCTTGTCTTGCTACCTTTTGTACTCATTATTCTTGATTTGGTTGCTTGCACCTCAACTACAAAACACAGCAGGAGACATTACACTCGACATTTAGGAGTTTCGTTGACCTGAAAGATTTAAACAACTGTCTACATTTCAAGCAGCAGTTGAGCAACACTTACATAAAATACCTGTAACATAAAGGTACAGTCTGCTGAGATTTCTATGAGATTTTTTTTGTCTGTACTAAGCAACTAAACTTTTTGAAACTAATATTTACTTTCAGTCTTACTAGAATCACAAACTCTCATCTTCTTTTCATTTTTGTTTGCAGGTTTCAACAAATCTCTGCTGCTGTTTCCTGTTTTTCTGCTGCTACATAAAGAGACTTTATGCCCCACACTGTGCACACAAAGACACTCTGAGTCCTGCAGCCTTGTTGTCGAGTTTTTCTTTCTTTCTTTTTTTAATTCCTCCCCTATCATTTGGAGCCTGGATTACAGGTTTTCAGCGTATCTGACATAATGAGAGTTTCAGACTAATACCACCCTTCTCCATCCTAATACTGCTGCCAAGCTGCCAGCAGGGCATCTGAGTAGGGGGGGATCTGGCATTAAGTGTATCCATGAACAGCGCGTCGCCGGTTTATTTTGAAAGCCCCTCCTTCCTGACAGAGCGGACAGAGTGCCCTGTCATCCTCCTCCAAAAGCCCCTCATTAGAAAATCTGCAGGGCAGACAAAGCTACTTGAGACAGCAAAATGGTAGCTGCCCACATGGAGATTTAAACGAGCCATAAAGAGAACGCAGGTCTTGCATTATATTTTTGGATTGTCTTCTGGGCCACCCTCCTACAAAACCCCTGCCAGTCTGAGCCACTCTTGAAACATGAAGATAAATTTGTCCAGACGCCCACATGCAGCCACATGTATCACTGAGATAACTGTATAAATAAACAAATGTATAAAAGACAAAGAAGAAACTAGTCACAGGTAGGATGGAAGAGGAGAGCTGGAATGTGAGATTCAACATGTTTTATGGTGACAGGTTACATTGTGTCTCTGATAAGGACCAGGCTTCATTATGAATGACTCACCACCTGATGTCATCCGCTGTTACTCATCATGGATTTCCTGAAGTGGCTGATTAAATGACAGTAAGCCTCTCAAGCCTTTTTTTTCTGCCTGTGAATGAGCTTCCATGGCAACTGGTAAGGCCTTGTTTAATGATGGCGGCACATTTTAACACATCGCTGTCCTACTCATCTCTTAACAGTGAATCATGAGGATCCGCGCTGCGATCCGGCTCTGCGAAAGCACGTCCTTAAAAAACCCCAAAAGGTATTTCAAACTGCCTGTAACTCAGGATGACTTGCTGCCTGGATTTATTACTTGTCTTGCAATTAACCATCATTAATTACAATTAGACATAATTGTAACCACTTACATTACAGGAAAAAGTGCATACATTTTCCACTACAGTAGACGTTCTGACTGATACTTCATTTATTTTTGGCATAAATGCAAACAAAACAAAATTTACTTTGCTCAGAAGATTTTACTTTTTATCAACAATATCTCAACAAAAACCCACGGTCTCTTGATTTAGGTAGAGATCCTATCACACTTCTTATCATATCATAAATCAGACATTATTAATTTTTAATCAGTTTACTGTTTTATATCAAATTGGTGTTAATGAACTCTGTATACATTTAAAATAGTTGTTTCTCTTATTGTGCTAAACTTGTTTGTTTTTGTTGTGCTCGTATTTACTAATTGTTTTAGTTATTAAAAATTGAAGTCTACACTCACTTCAAAAACTTGATTGCTTTTTTTGGTTGCTAAACAAAACGAAACTGTTTCATTTTACCTTTTATTTATTTTTAATTTAATCAATTACTGCTAATCATCATTTATCAAGAATCTTTGAATTTCTACATTTTTATTCACTGATCTTACAGTTGGTTGTTTGTCCTGTGTGTCTCTGTAATGGACTGGCGTCCTGTCCTGGACGTCCTACAAGGACAAGAATGTGTTTCAATTAATAAATCTATTTAGATAAATAAAGATGTGCTTTAACAGACATGCAATATTTCATAGCCTCTCACCAGGATATGCCACCCAGGCCAGTGAGCCACATCTCCCAAGTCAAAAAACATTCACTTTCAAAGTTTTATTTATTTTTATTTTCAGAGCCCAATGATTTATATATCTTGTACTCTAAATTTATTATTTGTTTCCATCACATATGGATAGTGAGTTTTTTTCCCCCCATTTACCCGTAACATCTCACAGCAGCTGGGTTTGAAGTGCTTTGCTCAGGGTCATGTTGACATTTTTTGCAGAGGGACGGCGACTTTGTGTCTCCTTGTCTTCCAGGACTCAGAAATAGCAGCTTAAAGGGGATTAAATTTGGTCTCATTAAAGTTTTAAATCCTAACTTGTGACTTTGCTCAAAACGCTGGAGTTATGTCCCAAGAGCAACGGTGTAACTTTAATCTGAGCTGCTGGGATGAAGGAGTTTCTCATAGCATCCTGTCTGAGAAGAGAGAGTCATGTTGAGATTTTGACTGGCAATTTATTTGAAATGAGAGTAAATGTCGCCATGACAAGGAACAGATTTATATTCAGATTAAACTGCACGTACTTGGACTCGACTTATTGATTTGGGCGAATTTTGAAGGAAAATAAGAGGCACTGGATTTCAGAGTCAATGCGAGAAAAATATTAAAACTTGCTACATTTTTCAGATTTTTGTCTGCTCCCACTTCACATATGGACTATTTTGTGTTTGTCTATCCCAATAAAATACTGAGGTTTGTGGTTCATAAAGTGTAAAAAAGAAATCAAGTAGTAATAAAACTTTTACTTTTCTTTCTTCACTACATAAAACATGACTATACTTACTTAAAATGCTCCTTTACAGTGAACAAAAGTATCTGCATTGGTTCTAATTTTATCTACGCCAAAACAAAAATTTAAATCTTGTTTATGTTATGTCCTCCAAATGAAACAGCAACAGATTTGTTTATGAGAAACTCGACTGTTGCTGTTGTAGATGGGCATCCATGTTGGCTTCGCCGTCGCTCTGCAGTCCCACTGTGTTTCTGGACGTCCACCTGTCTCTCAGTGGCTAGGCCACTTTGGGCCTGTCTGCCAGCTTGTGGACATCTGTTTACTTCCTCCTCCATCAGTCGCCATGGCTACTCCCCCCACCCTCATTACATCCACCACAGCCCCTCCCCGTGCCGTCCGGCCCTCCCCACCCTTCTCTCGTGTTTCCCCAGACACCAGCTGTGAACCACTTATGCTTATCCTGCCTGCAGCCCACCTTATGCAGCCTGGCCCCAAAGAGGCGAGCATGAACACGGACCACAAACGTTTTATTCAAATATGCACTCTGAGATCTGCTTCCTGTAGAAGTAAAAGATAACTCAGATTTAAATGACTGTTTCAGTTTGTCATTCTGCTACTAGGATAGAATGACCTTTAGTTTTGACCTTTTGTTTATCACCAACAGGATTATATTCTCTAACAAAATGGGTTAGGGTTAGGGTTAGGGTTAGGGTTAGGTATGCTGTCTTAGCCTCAGATAACTGGGTTCATGGTTGACCTGGATTGCTAATTTTAACGGATTAAATGTTATTATTGTTCATTGTTTCTATTCTTCTTCAGTAGACAAAAGCAATTGATGCGATTTTTAAAAAATCCTTTTTCCCTGTTGATTCAGGAAGCATTTGTTTGAGCATCTGTTTTACTTATTTATTGATTCATTGATTGGTTTCGAGTGGCTTTCCTTTGTTTACAGCCTCACCTTCATTTGTTGTAGGTTGAGGTATTAAAAACTGTTTTGTTTCACTTGCAAATGAAATGAAGCCGAAGCAGTGGTGAGTTCTGTACCTTTTTAGATTTTCTTAATTACATAAAGAACTTGTACCTTAGCGTTTCTGTGCCTTCTTGTTTTTTGAGTCCCTTCTTAGTTGCAGCAGGTAATCGTTGCTCAAACCAGGCTCGGTTCTACTGGAGGTTTCTTCCTGTTAAAGGGGATTCCTCTCCACATGCCTGCTCAAATTGAGGGCTTTATGCAATCAAATGTGTTTTCTTTGATAACTTCTTACAAACTACATATAAACTGAACTTGCTTAATTTGTGAAGATACTGAGATAATTGGAATCATATAATTAAAGTACAAATATTGTCCATTATCAGCATCAACTTTATAAATGATTCCTTGGTAGCATTGTCATTTTACCGTGGGGAAAGCGTGAAGGCATACATGGAAAAAATGAGTAGGCTAAGTATTAATCCTTGGGGCATCCCATTAAAGATGAGAGAATCAGTTCACACATGATATGTTCAACTAGATAAACCTGCGGAAAACATTTTTTTGGAAGTTGGTCTGAGTCAGCAGCTCCATGTTAGTCAGCGGTGATGATTCTGCTGTGAAGCCAGAAGGATTTACTCACCAGGCTTTTCATTTACATAAAAATGATGATGTGTTTCCTCCTAGCAAAGTTTGACGAGCAACAAGGAAACATGGGATCAGATTCTGGAAATTCCTGGAAGTTTTTCCCTTCCAGGAGTCTCCAGGAAACGCAGCACCCAGCTGAGAGCCAAAATAACAAAATCTGCTTTCTTCCTGCATGATGCCTCCAATCCCATTAGCTTCACCCAACTTGTGTTGGGGTTCAGCTCGCAGACGGAGGTGTGTAGCAGCCCGTGATCAGAGTGAAATAGAGCTATGTGTGACATGCAAAGGAGAGGCTCCAGAATGTGACAACAGCTGAGTTATAAAGTGAAGCTTTCCCGCCTGAGGGGAGAGCAGACGATGACAAAGAGGCCCCAGCCTGCTGTGAACAGAGTCAGCTTCTTTTGTAGCCTCTTTAAAAGTCAGACCTGCATGTGGGCTGTGAGTTAAAGCTGTGGGACTCAGGCATGTTAAAGCAGAAAGGTTAATTAATGACGAATGATGATTACCATCTTACAAATCAGATTGGCTCTCGACAAAACGACAAAAATCCTCACGTCTAAAGTGGAGGAAATCTCAGAGGTAATGTGTAAAACATACAATTTGCAACTGCTATCAATTTTAATAAAAAATAAGATTTTGATTTTAGCTTGGGAGAGTCAAAAGACCCACTGATAGTTGTTTGTTTTTTTTAGATCCACCCATCAAGATGATATGAAATGATTTCAGGAAAAGGGAATTTGACCAATTTTAGAAAATACATAGCTTGTTATTGAAAATGTTGTCACAAAAAAATAGTGAAAACTCAGTAAACACCACATACCTAATGTATGTTAATTTAAGTCTTAAAAAATTTGCTTTAATTTTCATTCACTCAAATATTTTATTAGAATAAGAGAACTTTTTTCTTGCAGGATCTTCAGGTTTTCACATTGTGCTGTTTCAGCCCCACAAATCATTTTTAGGCAATAACGTTCCTGACACAAGAGTTCATTTGTTTTGCTTTGTTTGGCTCACTGTTACACTTCTTGCCACATTTCAGCCCATATTAGGTAAGCGCTGTAAAGCGAACATCTCACCTTTCTTCCACTGTGTGACTGCCTGTGGAGCACAAACACAGAGCTGAGGTGAAACCGCTCTCACATTGCCAGCAAACGTCTTTCTTTCTTTCTTCCTTTCTTTCTCTGTTTTTACAGAACTTAGAGGGATTCCAGCAGGATATCTTCCGGTACTCCTGAGGTATGATACACGCAAAACAAATAAAAAATCCATAAAGATATCAAAGAAACCTAATTTCAGAATTAGGAAAAAACAGAAAACACTTAAATTTTAGATATGATAATAAATGATGTTTTGTCAATATTATTTATCTTGATTCAATTTGTTTTGCTTTTGCTTACGTCTTTTCATAAACTATAGTTGGGATGTTTTTTTTAACATGCTTCTAGATAAAGTTCTGTTTTCCACTGACTCAGTTTTGTCTTTTATTTAATACTCTAAATGTATTTTCATGTCTACAATGTTTACAATTTTGTTGTTCTACCTGATATTTTATTTCTGGCCAATGTCAGAGTCTTTTAATCCAACAAGTTGTTTCCTCATGGTGTTGTAGCTACGTTTCAAACCTCATATCCACCATAAATTAAAGGCAACCCTCTGTAAAATGTGAACAAACCTTAAAAATATATTTCATTTTTATTCTAGTTATGTGATCACACATTGAACATAAAGTACATTTATTCACAGGTGATAAATCTTTTTTCCTGTCAACCTTAGGTACGTTGGCTTTTTGCTCTTTTTGCACAGCACTTTGTCTTGTCTTATCACATTTCACAGGTTTTGAGCCCACAGACAGATTAGACCTTTTGCACATTTTGTTCTGGACTCTTGTTTATTCTCTCTTCCCATCGGCTGACTCCACCGGTTTTTAAGTCAGATTTAGATTTGGTGACTGGAATGGCTATTGAAGAATGCTGATTATGAATCTAGCTTTCCTACACAATTCTTGATTCTCATCTCCCTTCTGTGCTTCGTCTGGAATTTATCCCATTGAGCTTGATTTCTCAGGATGGATTTTCATCTTGACCAATCAAGGATCAGAGTTTCTGCGTCGCTTTTGAATAGACAAAGTGGATGAAGTCATTCAGTCCGTGTTTTCCACCATTCCAGATATTGAGCGATTAAAGTCAGAGCAGTATTCTCTATGTTGATATGGTTTAGCTAAGAGTTTGCCTGACTTACAAACATCAACACAACTATACCTTAGTTGAATAACATATTATTTTTCTTTCCAGGAAATTATTCCTTAATAACCTGAAATTAAAGGTTGACTTTCATTTCAGTGTCTGATTATGTTGTGGCTTCATACACATCTTTATAAGAGATGCCAATAATTGCTGAGGGTTATGTATAATACTCTTCATGTGGTTACCTTTGTGGGGATATTTCATAGCCTCATCTATACATGATATCACTTTCATGCACCTTTTGTATTAACTCTTTCGTGTAGCCATGCAAAAACACTCAATCAGCTCTTCTATTGGGGAACTGGTTGTCTTTTCCCATCATTAAAATTTCATACTTGTTGTTTCTGCAAGCAAACATAAACTCACCAAAGGCACAACACAATAAGGTCCAGCTGAAGCCATGGGAAACATTTTCAGACTACAGAGCCCATGTTTTTGTGAAAAGCAACAATAAGAAAGTGGGCAGACTGTGTACCAGGAACAACTTTGAGGTCCTTCACAAGCTTTTACCGGTAGAGGACACAAGTTATACGGACCAGTGAGAATGAAACGGCTCTTTAGTGCAACAAGAAAAGGGATGGGCACAAGCGATGAGGTAATCCGGCTTTCATGTGCTCCCAACAAAGAGCTCTGACAACGCTGCATTTATGTGTGGTTTTATTTAAAGGGATGCACAGCTTCTCTTCAGTCTGGTGAGTTAGTTTGAAATCAGTATCTGAAATCCAAGAGGAAACGCTGATTTAAGTAGCTGGTCTCTGCAGTGGAAATCTACGTAAAGACTATTTATATGTGTGTGGGTGTTGATAGATGCATAAAAATAGGTCTGTCACAATAGCAAATTTTGCTGGATGATAAATTGTCCCAGAAGATATTGCAATTAACAGTAATATTGTTATTTATTTTAAACAGTTTCCAAGTAATATAATGGTCTAATAATGCAAGAACACATTCTCAAAGATCAATAAACTTTAAATGAACATTTAACATTAGAATTTAAATGTCCAAATTTTAAACATCCAACATAAATAAACAAAACCACCAATAAAATGAATCATGAAGTCTGTAAACAAAAGTGCCCTTCAAAATAAGGGCCAGTCGAGACCAAAACACTTTTGTTGAGACTTTTGTCATCCAGTCTTTGAGAGAGAAAAGAGAAAAACAGTAAACTACACAAATGAAAATTAAGCTTGTTGTAATTTATCATGTAATTAATTGATTAATTGATTTATTGCTTATTGTGATAGGCCTACGTATAAGTCACTTAATTTGACTTTAGTGTGTCACTTGATCCATGTGATCATTAAAGTGGACATCATGCATCACTGATTACATTTTAACTTTTTTTTTAAATTTTTTTTTTTTACCAATAGTAACAAAACTACATACCATGAATCTGCATTTTGATTCTTGAAAGTATTTCAAAAGTAACTGTTTCAGGTGTAGCAAATTTATTTTTGCTTACCATCTGACTTTCAGTTTTTGAGTAGTTCAGCTGAGTGAGTTGCAGAATATTTTCATGTTTTTTAAATCTGGTTGATGGAGCTTTTATATAACAGATGTTTTAAGATATTCTGTATAGAAATATCTTTTTCTCAGTGTCTGACTTTAAATAAGAGAATCTGTCCTTATTAGGTCAGATGCGATTACCAAGGTTATTTCTATTTGTTCAATGCTGGAATGTGGGACAAATGTTTCAATGTAAAATGTGCATATTCACTTAAAAAAAAAGCCAGAGCTTTCAAAGATCCAGCTGATTGAGGCTGGTGAAAATGAACCACAACCCAAAGTGAAACCAGTTCTGTACCAACACGAACAACGAAGAAACTTTACTCCAAAACCAAAACTAAAAACCACATTAAGGATTGAAAATGCACTCAGAAACGCCTTCGTTTTTGGTGAACATGTTCTGGGAATTGGAGAAACTAAATATAAGTTTTTGACCCTAGTGATAATTTTTATGTTTGGAGAACAAAGGGAACTCCTGCAAATATTCCTAACTAGGAAATATGGAAGTGGTAACATCATGTGGTTAGAAAGAACCTGTTTAAATGTATGAGCCTTATTTTTAATTTTTCTAGTTGTACTGACAGATCTTTATTTATCTATTGATAAAAACAAAAATTTTGTTGTTTCTGTAGAAATGTTGTTAAAGATCAGAGAGACTTTTTTATTACATTGAACATTAGAAAATGGTAAAACATCTAAACCACAATTATCATTTTATAACTTTGTACACTTAAGACCAAAATTATTCATACTTCTGGCAGGTATGTGTTTAAAGAAATCAGACACATAATTTTCTGAGTGAGAGAAGGACATGAATAATTAATAATCTGGCATTTTAGAATACAAATTTAGATTTAAAAAAGCGCTAAAACCTGCTCCCATTTATACTGATTTAGTTTATTTTGAAATCTAATATCTCATTTACTGTCAGAAACAAACTTCTTGGTCTAAATGACAATAAAAAAGCATAATGTCAAATCAAAATCTGCCAGTTGTGGGAATCATTTTGAGCTACAAATATTTTTTTTATCCACCATGTGAGTGGGAAACAATTTGAAAATTATTTTTACAAACTAATAATTATTTTTCCTGCAAATATAAATTAAAAAACCCAAGAAAGATTTTTTTTTTAAAAAAAGTCCTGGGTGAGGTTACAGATTGTGCATAAAAGCCACTTTCATCTCCCAACCAGAATGTACAAAACCTCTAATCCATGCAGGTCTTTCCTGGTCAGACTGGCTCCACCTTGAGTGACCCCTGACCTTAGCTCCACCCACTCCAGCCCACGCTCAGTCGCACCTTTATTTCCACGGTGGGCGGCTCCGCAGCTCTTTAGGACCCAGTGGCTGCTCCGTAGAGGCAGGCGGCGGGGCTCGGCTCTCAGACTGAAGCAGACAAAGGCAAGCGGAGAGACGGTGTGTCGCTATCCTGCTGCATCGACTCGCAACACCCTCACATCCAGCTCCCCTCCCTCTCACACACACTCACACACACACACACCCTTCCTTCCTTCCTTCCTTCACTCCAGCTGCGACGCAGGTGAGTCCGCCACCGGCTACTGGGGATTATGATGCTCTGATTTATTGAATGAGAAAATGTTAAATGGGGATGATTTTTACTTTGGCTGGGACAAGTTGAGGTGTCAATGCAGTGGAGTGTGTTTGGAGTAGGTGACTTTCGGCTTCGCCTCGGAGCAGGTGGATTTGAGTAGGTGTGCGCACACCCAGCCCCCTCTTCATCCAGCCGGGGAGAAACTCACATTTTCAAAGCTGCGGTTCTCTGCCATGTGGCCGGGCTCATTCATCATACATGAGACCAGAAACTTTTTTCTTTATTCCCGCTTTGCGCTTAAAAATAATCTCAGTGGTAGATTAGTTTTGGAAATGAGTTTCTTTGGAGAAAAGCCAGTGGATTGTCTGGGTAAACGCGCGCGTGTGTGTGCGTGGTCATTGGGTTTTGTGTGGGTGGTTCAGCCAGTAACACAGAACCAGCCAAAAATATCAATGACACCCTGCAGTGTTACTGCAGTGCTGCTGCTGCTGCTGCTGCTGATGATGATGATGGCGAGTCTGGCTTTCATATTGGTGAAAGGGGGAAAAAAACCCACAGAAATTTATTTTACTTTAAACTGTAATTGAATTATTTGTCTTTTAATGGTGAACATGTAGTTTAAGATGAAGAAAATCAGATTTTTCTTTCCTCTGAGAGAGGAGGATGCACTGGATGAACCTGAGCCGGCTGCAGCAGCAGTGATGGTGATGTCACTCTGAAGCCAGGCTCCCTCCTTCAGACAATGGCCTGTCCTGGTTGAGTCTCCACTGGGGAAGGGTCACTGTTGGCCCTGCCTATTAGTGCAGCAGATGGCCCCGAAACCTGGCCTTTGTCAGCTGAGGAGCATCCCCTTCCCCAAAGGTCCCACCCCTGTCACAGCGTCCTGTCATAAAAGACGCTAGTCAGCAAGTCAGCCATGTGGTTAGGATGACTGGAGCGGCCCTGCCACATGGTGACTGCATTTGTTCATCTGAAAGTCCGAGGACTGCTGAGGTGTTAAACGGAGATGGATTACAGTCAGAGCCGGCAAAAGATTATTTAGGACCCTGAGCAGAATTTGACATGGAGCCCCTGATGCACCTCATGTGGTTTTTGGGAATATCTTTTCTAACATCTGACATTTGGTTTGGTATTGTTCAGAATTTAAACCAAAAAAAGTATATATATATATATATATATTATTTTTTTATCCACATTTTCTTATTCATTTAGTGGCTAATTTTTTTGTCTTTTATCTTCAGTCATGTCAATCATCTCTTTTATTTAGTGCTTTCTACAGTGCGCTTTTATAAGTTACACTGTTCAAGTTTAACTTTACAAAGAGTGAAATAAATGACAATAGCTACAATATTTTTAAAGTAGACAGATTGAAAGATTAAAAAATTGAAAATTCTGAGATTTTTTTGTTTTTAAAAATAAATCTTCCATCAGTCTTAAAATTAAAGTTCTTTGTAAAATTATCTGATGTAGAGATGATCAACAAATGACTTTTCTTTGTAACAAACTCAAAAATGTTTCAAAATTATCAGCATGAAAAAAGCCAATTTTAGAGGATTATATGTGTCCAGCATTAGGTTTCATCTTGACAAATATGACTACAAAATTGAAGTTTTATAGTTTATGTATTCAGTGGATGAAGTTACAGGCTCATAGGGCCCCCTGCTGGCCTGGAGGCCCCAAGTAGCAGCATTTCTTACTTGAACCTTTTGTCAGCTTTGGTTATGGCTAATGCATCTCTTTGCTTTAGTATTTGTCAACAACAAATTAAGAAGAAATAGAAAAGAACAAATTAGTTAAATTTTTTATTTTCTTTTTTTAAAAGTGTGATAATTTTTAGAATAGTGAAGAAACGTTTGCATTTAATAATTTTGTGTGAAAAACTGCAGAAGGAACATGGACTAAAGCTTTTCAATGTTTCATGTTTAGTTTTGACTTGCTCATCTGGTAAAACTCAGCTCTGAAACAAACAGCAACCTGAAAAAAAACAAACAAAAACATTTTAAATCTTTCATCTTTATTCAAAATACAGATCCACTCACATGCAAAACTGAGAGGATCACCGAAGACAACATATTAAAGTCAACGAAAGCCAGTTTTGTTGACTTCATATTGCTTCCTGTCAGGTTCTGTTGGGTCATATTGACCTGTAAGAGATATATGAGAGATTGCACTTCTAAAGTTAATCCCGGCTTAAAGGTTTTAAAAAGAAAATAAACGGATTCAGATGAAATCGGTGAAGCTCATCGTTCATCTTTGCACGGCTAACTTCCTCTTTCATGTGGAGGTAAGAGGGGGGCTGTGGGTGTTTAATGGGTGTGCACCATTGTTTGATCATTTAAACATGTGAATTTGAAGAAGTTACTGTTTCTTTTTGGATTTTCCTCCAATAATCGGGTAGGAGTTTCACATTGAGAGATTTTATTTTAGAAAGGCTTCCCCTGGTTGCTGCGGACGCACAGGGGGATTATTGTTTTACTGCTTTAACAGGTGTTACAGGTTCTTAAGAGAGTTAGTTTTGGCTTTTTATGACTCTGATCATGTAGCATAGTGGTGCAAAGAAAAATCTCTTAATGCCACAGTTTGTTCTCTTAAATATTTGATACTGCTTGGAGATTCCAGCTGTGTGTGTGTATGTGTGTGTGTGTGTGTGTGTGTGTGCTGAGCTGTAACTGATATGCAACATCCATCTAAGTGGGTATCTTAAAAAGAGGCAAACACTGAATTGGTGCTCATATCTTGTTAAAATCACATTTTAGCAGTTTAGAAACCCTCAAAAGAAGTACTTTCTGGATTTTGTTCTCCTCGGCATTCCTTTTTTTGTGCGTATTTATTATAAATCTGATGGTGATGGGGGTTTAATTTCTGTTGAGATTTGAGCAGTGAGAGACAGATTGGGATGTCCTGGTCATTGACGATCAGTTTCAGGTGTTTCCCTGCTTGATTTAAAGGGTTCTGCAGAAATGTGTGCACACAGTGGAGCCAATCTAAGCATCAGACAGGACGGGCTCTCACCACTTCAACTGATGCTTGTTCTACCAGTCAGAACGAAGCATGATCACTCTGATCAATGACTGATCTGTACAGGGTTTGTTTGCCACTATGGTTGGATGCCCAGATTTAAAGGATCATAGTTTCAAATAAAAATAATGTTCTAAATAATTAAAGTCTGTGAATCTGCAGAGTATACTTATTAGGTGGGAGATTGCATCTTGCTGTTTATATTTTGATGTTTCTTGTTGTCAGTTTTTGGCGTGATGAACTTGAATCGCTGTCATTGAAGGAGAGAAAATAATTCAGTTATTTACTGCATATCAAGAAGACGAATCTAAAACATGCAGAACAAAGACCCTTAAGATATGTAATACTATCATGTGGGGGGAAAATGACAGCCTACTGTAACATGGCCATCCTCACAGAATCTATCTAATACTAAATATTTTCTGGTCTTTTTGGAAAAAGCTAACATGGCAAACCCTAAATGTAAGATGCAATTTTAAGCTACACGTCTAAAATTCGCTTTATTCTCATTTTGCTTGGTTCAACCACAAAATCCTTCATTTTTATGCTTGTTTGCCCAGTTAGAAAAGTTATATAAAACACAGGTGTAGTTGGCAAAAATGCCAAAAGCTCCACAGACAGGAGGTTAAATAAAACCGATGACAACCTGCTATGATCTGTAAATGTTATCATTGATTATAGTTTTTTTCAATCATCTTTATCATAGGATCTTTGCTTGAGTGAGACATTTATTTGGATAAAGATGTTTGTCATTTAAGAGGCTTAATTATGTTTCATATTTATTGTTCTGGCATCAAACACTTGTATAAATCAGTGGTGGAACTCAGCCAGTGTTAAATTTAAATAAATGTATTTGGAGTGTGATGTATCACATTTTACTATCTTCTGTAAAAGTGTCAGCTCATTTGAAAATTAATGACGGCAATGAATCTGCAGGGAGAGCTGACGTTCATAAAAGGTTCCTTAACATTAAGTGTCAGGAAAAAAAACTCCTGGTTGTTTTTTTACATTTTATAATTTAACAAATGTTTTCAGTTGATGAAAAGAATATGCTGGCTAGTTTTAGACGTTTTCTCCACAAAGTTAAGTTGCAGATTAGACTTTGCTGAAATGTGTGAGGCCTAAAGATGATCACAAAGATCACAAAGCTGAAAATGCACCAGTCAGGATTGTGGGGCCCAATTCAGGACCGTAGTGTTTGCATTTTTTAAATTTATTCTTTCTTTAGTTTAAGAGGTACAAGAAGATGTGAGTGAGACACAAATGTGTTTTTCTATCCTTTCTGTTGTTTATAGTTATCAATGATGTCAATTTTTTTCAAAACGATGGCAAAATGTTTAGAATTGACATCTAAAATTGTGTTTTTTTAGCGTTTTATTTTGGCAGCTAGGTCAGCTCAGCTAACAGCTGAATTGTTGGTCTTGGTGTATTTTCCCTACTATGAAACATTTCTAAATCCACAATGTTTCATAGCAGAGTGCGGGGGATCAAAAAATTAAAATGAATAAACTTTGCTGTTCTCTGTTCAGCCTTCCTGTTATCAGCTGGAATCTCGCTCTCTTAGACATGAATTGATGTCATAGAAAATTGTTTCCTTTAAATGATTTGTCTTTTTGTTTCATTTTAAACACTGAAATATCAAATTGTCTTCATCTCTCAGTATGAATATTGACAGCATTGTTCCAGTTTGTGATCTGAATTATTTCCTCAGATTAATCTTTTTATTTTGTTAGTTTGGGGTTAAAATAACTAAAAAAAAAAACGTACTCTTCCACTGTGACACTATTTTACTTAAGATGACATTTTTGTCTTTCTTGAAGACTGTCATAGAAGAATCTTTTTACTAGGAGTAATTTCAGAAATTCATGTCCATCCTCGTAGCTTTTTATTGACTTCTTGCTGCCATCAAATGTAAGACGAAGCCACAAGAACCATTTAAAGTTAATCATGCGAACAGGAAACAATCCGACCACATGATCTTTTGAAGTGGTTCGGTTGAGTTACTGGCAGGACTTTCATTCTCTGCTTTTTGTACATGAAACCTATTTGCTCCTGCTTCAAGATTAATGATCTAGACCAGCCCTTTATAAATGCCCACAGTGATTAAGAAACCAACAATATTCTATTGCAACAGGATGAATGGAATCTCATTGAGATAATTTGTTTTCTTCGGGTCTCCAGGACTGATTTTCCCCAACATCACATTATCCACGACCACCGCCGTCATCATGGAGCTGGACTTCGGGCATTTTGACGAGAGAGACAAGACGTCCCGCAACCCGCGGAGTGGAAGGATGAACGGACTGCCCAGCCCCACGCACAGCGCCCACTGCAGCTTCTACCGCACACGCACCCTGCAGGCTCTCACCAACGAGAAGAAGGCCAAGAAAGTGCGCTTCTACCGCAACGGGGACAGATACTTCAAGGGCATTGTGTACGCCGTGGCCAACGACCGGTTTCGCACCTTCGATTCTCTTCTGGCCGACCTTACACGCTCCCTCGCTGACCACATCAATTTGCCTCAGGGGGTTCGTTTCATCTTCACCATTGACGGATCACGCAAGATCACGACTCTGGACGAGCTGGAGGAAGGTACGTTTATTCTTAGCTTAATGCAGCAAGATTTATATCACTTTGTCTGTTTTGGTTGTAGTTTGGTACCCAGCAGTATGTTGTGTTGTACCAGCAAATTAAGATCTAATTTCAGAGGGGTTTTTATGATTTTTAGCTGATTTAATTCTGTAATGCACTGTAGTGTATTTTTTTGAATCTCACAAAGAAGGGCATAACCATAGAAAAGGAATGTGGGAGAGGAAAGCTGGTGAGAGTTGACTGGAGCAAGGATGGAGCTACATACAGGGCAGAACTGAAAGAAAACCTGTTAAGAGCATGAAAGACATGAGAGAGGGCCCACAAAAGCTTTGTGTGTTAGAATGGACTAGTCAAAGCAAAGTCTTGAAGAAAATCAAATTGGTGTTACCTGCTGTTCAGATATTATCTGAGTTTGAGATATTTTGGAAAGAAAAGGGGCAAAAAAAATCCCCCAGATGTTTACTTTTTAAAAACTTAGAAAAATGATTAACGCATCAATTTCTGCTTCACAAATATTAAGTTTGTTTTCTATATGAGTTTCTAATACATTTGGAAAAACTTTAAATACATTTGAAGCTAAATGCTTCTGCAAGGTGCGATACCAAGAAATGTGTAGTGACGAATATTAAACGTCTTTTCCGTCCGTTCTAGACTTTAAATCTAAAGGTTTGCATTCTTGTGGTCTCTGACATCAGTTCGAATTTAGCCGTGTTGGTGACTAGCAGATTCTTTAACAATGAAACTGCTGACTGGAGTCTGACTGCTTTGCAGATGAGCAGAAACAAATATAACTCCAGCAGCATTGGCTGCCAGACACAGATTTGTCTCTGCTTCTTTTAACATTTCTCTGTCTGGTCATGCAGAGCGTTTGGTCTTGCCTTGTGGCATATGAAGATGGTCAACACTGTTACCACTTTAGCATCTGTTTAATTGAATTATGTTTATTTTTTTTAAGAAGAAGCTGATTTCATTTCTAATATTTTACATTATGTGACTTTTCTAAAAGTAGGAGGGTAGGGCTGAGTTTGATGTACGGGTTTAATTTATTCAAGTCGAGGCGGTTGTGTTGAGCAGCTTACTGTATAGTTTGCTGCATGTGTGGCTCGTCTGCAGCGTGTCGGCTGGAGGGGCCATTTCATTGTGCTTCCTCTTTGTAAGATATAATTAATTACTCAGCCTCCTCTGCACAGAGTAATCTAGTTTTCTGCCCTTTGTCTTAGCTTGAGTTTCCCCACATAGTATAATGTAATTGCTTCCTTATGGTTTCCCTTTTTTCCTGTGTCATTGTCCTACTGAAATTTTTTGCGTAAAGATACCAGACAGGACAGTAAGAAAAAAAAAATCTTCCATCTGATCATTAAGTGCTGCTTGCTTGAAATTTGTGTAATTAAACCAAGTGATTTGTGTCCACTTCTGGATTTCTGTGGCGATGTTGTGATAAGAAATTTGTGGCTGTCTGTTTTTTACTTTGACCAGTTAGTCTTGGTTTTTCTTCCTTAGAGCTATAATAAAACATAAGAACAGCATTCAAATATTTTTTATTGTTTACATTAGCAGCGCAGTTATTGCCACACAGTGTGAGAGATTATTTGGAGAGGCAACATTATCATGGAGGGGACATTTTAGACTTACTTTACTAGCTTATAGTGGCATTGTATGCACTGGTAGCATCACTAAAACTGCATCCTGAGTTCACAGATCCTCGGATTAACTCTGAGATTTCAGTCAGGCTGCTAATAAATCCAAATCCAAGATATTATAAGACAAATTGAGAGCCCATAAAGGTAAAAATAGAGCAACTTTGCTGCAATGCCTTTAGCCTTTCTGTTTTCTGCTGAAAGTCTTGATCTCTTTAGTGAACCACTGACATGATTTGACATGAAAAATAGTTTTCTTTCTGAATGGTTTTTAATGTTCCCACTGATTCTGAAATGGCAAAATCTTCATTCAGTGATGGCATTTTTAGTGAGTCTGAATATTTTTGTGTTGCACTTTCACTGTTGGGTTGAGCAGAAAATCTGCTGAGTGCATGAGACGACCTTTATAACTCTGCTTGTTTTCTACGATGTATTTTTGCAATACTGACTTGCTTTTTTTTTTCTAGTGACGGATGAATGATTGGAAAGCATGTCTGTAACAGTCAGCAGCTGTTAGTTTAGGTTATTTGATATAATCAAGACTCCAAAAAGCTCTCATTCATGCCAGATCTCACATTTCAACCTCACTGCACTGAACAGGATCAAACTCAACAATAAGATCATTCCAGTTTTGAAAGTGTGAATGCAGAAAGCAGGTTTTTATTTACATCCTGACTAGTTACTAGCTGTATAATCTGACCTGTGGTCTATATTTGGCTCCAAAAGTATTTCACATGCACAGCGAGGGCAGAAAGAAGATTTTGCCAACTATAACATGTTTTTAGTACTGTAGTTGCTGTGAATTGCAGGTGCAATTGAAATCTCAAACGAACCCTTTGAAACCTAAGAAGTTATTTCAGAAATGCGCTTCAACATGGTGAATATCGACTTCCAAAGTTTCTGTAAATGAAGTCCAAGCAGGAAGCAGGAAATTGTTTGTTGTGTTCCTGCAAATCTGAATTTAGGTGAGCAAAATATGCATATGGAAAATTGATGATATTTCAAGCTGCTGAGGTATCAGGTACTGCACATTTGTTTAGATTTGGGTGGACTCTCTTCCCATGAGGAAAGATGAAAAAAGTGGTACAGAGCAGAGTTTTCAAAGAGTAACAAAAATGAAAACTAGCAGTACACCATGTTCCAAATTATTATTCAAGTGATATTTTCTCAGATTTTCTTAAATGGTCAATGTAAATGATGGTCAGTATAATTTTCAAGTCATGAACTATTACAGTATAAATCACATTTTACAGAACAAAGCTCCCAATGAGAACAGTATTTTTTTTTTTTTAATAAAAAACTCAAAATGCTCTGTTCCAAATTATTATGCAAAGCAGATTTTCTAAACATTTTATGGATGATAAAGAACTGCAAACGGTCATTCTTTGAATGTGCAGCATTAAGTTTTCACATGCACTAAAATTAAAAGTTATTTCAAAACATCTTAACAGAGTTACATGTTAACATAGGACCCCTTCTTTCATATCACCTGCACAATTCTTGCATCCATTGAACTTGTGAGTTTGTGGATAGTTTCTGCTTGAATTTCTTTGCA
>CAEFZX010024677.1:27526-41945 GCA_903066825.1 Alfaro cultratus | reverse complement strand
AGCTGTCTAACCCGAGTCCCTCCTGAGCTGTCTTCTCCTAAGTGAAATTAAAGCTGCAGTATGTAAGTTTTATATATGTATATATATATATATATGTATGTATTTGTTAAAACTGTCATTATGTTATGAAAGTATGGCATGAGAGATAGTCTGTGAAAAATCTATTTTCTCTGCCTTCTCCCAGTTCTATCTAGAAACAACCAATCAGAGGCAGGAGGCGGGTTTTAGCGCTGTCAATCACAATCTCATGGCTGCTCATCCTCCCCCCTCCGCTCTGTGCTATGCTGTGGCTAGTGCAGCCTGTTGTGAATACTCAGTCTATTTAGCATAGATACCAATGAGGGCAGATAAACAATTTTACTCTAACAATAAGTCGTTTCTCCACCATTAGCACATTTAGCAGTGAGTGAATGAAGTTGACTGACAGCACTCAGACCCTCCTCCTGGTTCTGATTGGTTGTTGTTGGTTGTAACAGTGCATTACTTTAGCCAGTTATAGTAGTTCAAGGAGGAGGTGGAGGAGATTGATTGTTTTCACAGGTTATCTGTCTCATAACAAACTGTCACGACATGGCGACAATTTGACAAATATGGAGAAAGCAATGTTTTCTATTAAAGTTATATACTGCAGCTTGAATGAAATGCAACTACATAGCATTTTTTAAGAAGTCTGGATTGCTTTATGTGTATTTTGCATGTTGCCTATGACTGTTGCTCGTGGGGAGAGACCTTTCAGTAATCTAAAACTAATAGAAAGAAATTAAGCAACCTACTTGCATACTGTATGCAGACTGCTGCATGTAAAATTCATGAGCAGTAAATATTGTGCCAGTATCAGTATTGAACCAAAGAAAGCAAGGCAGTTTCAAGCTTTTAAAATTATGACGCTTTTTATGGGTCAAATAGACTCACGAAATTGTAACAGTAGCTGCACGGGGTGGCCCAATCTATTTATTTTTTTTAAATATATATTCTAAACATATTCTCACTCATCAGTGAGGATGGTGATGCTGTTTCAGACTCCCACTGTAGAAAAGAAATGTTTCAAATATTTCAAAAATCATATCGCACAACAATGTAAAAACTGTAAAATAACCAAAGGAGCAGAATGTAAGCAGAACTTCAAATCCGATGATTAAGATCACTTGACGCAGCCGTCTTAAGTTATCCTACAATGATTCTAGTTTTAATCTGTTACCTTTACATAAAGAGAGTAAGTTTAAGTTTTATTTTATGCTAGAATTTAATAAATTCCTTTTTTTGCAAACTCTCATTAGAGCTCCGTTTATAGATTTCTGTGATAATCAGAATATTCATGACTTCAATAAAAAATTATATAGTTATACAAAATGTAGTTTCACTCTAATAGATGTCACTTCTGTGTAGAAATTTTTATAACATGGCTATCTTAATGATATTCTTAATATAGTCAAAGAAATAGGGGAACCAAAACTATAACTTTACTTTAGTTATACATATTTTTATGCATTGAAATGTGGAAAGGTTTTGAAAGGTTGTGTCTGTGACTCAAATGATGAATAAAAGTAAATCTGATGACAGACATTCAGTCGCTGATAAAAGTGGAAATTGTCTTTCTTAACTTTGTTGACAGAAGAGGAGCAGAGACATTTTGCTTTCTGACTGAGAGGGATAATTTGATGAGAATGGAGGTTGAAGAACAAATCTCTTGTAAACTGATGTTTCTGCAAACATCTTTTAAGAAGCTGTCTGAGCTGTCGTCTTAGTCTGTTGCCAACCCACAGGGAGACTTTGTTGTCTTCCATTCGACAGAAGATACTACATTCGTAGTCTTACCAATTAGCCATGAGTTGTGCTTCTTCACATATTTTAGTTTTAAACATCAGGCATCATGTTTAAAAGTGTTGAATGTTTTTTAGCTGTTTTTGCAGCTGTAGCAGTCTGGATGGTTACTTTGTGAATGAGTAAGAAATGTGCAGCAGGTTAAAAAAAATATTTCTGCAAACTCCACACATCCTGGTTTCAAATTGTTTAAATGTATACCTGAAGATTGGTGCTACAAAGCGATTTTTGCAAAAACCAACCACCACTGAGACAGATTTTTCCCCATGCAGTTTCTGATGGACACAAAGAACACCTTGTAAGAAGAGTAAAATTAGACCACAACATGTACACATTCTTCTTTCCCCTTGTATATGTGTATGAGATGTAAGAAAAGGAAAAAAAAAAAGCAATGTGTACATGTTCTTCACGTTCTTGCAGTTGTAAAGTATATAAATATACTGTCAGCACTTGAAGACTGAAGTCAAATTCACATTTTGGGCCCACGGTCTTCGAATTGCAAATGTAGGCTAATATTAACCTTTTAGATTGACTCTGACCTCTACTGAAAATTTGTGAACTAAAAACTGATTCTGTGCCAGGGAAACAGTTCAAATGAAGTCTGTTATTTTTGAGAAAAGGGTGGTCAAATGTCCAACCAAAATTCTGTCTGAACCTAGTTGATGGAGACAAAACATGTATGGTTTCTGCACAGCTTGCCAACCAACATGGATTTAAAAATCACTGAAGTGCATTATATTATCAGTATGTCTATAAAAATCCTAAAATGGTGGTATCTACGTATTTCTAGCTGTCTTTGAGTGAGAAGTGGGATACACCCTGGACAGGCTGCTAGTGCATTGCGTAGCAAGCCTGTTTTTCTTTAATATGTCTTAATGTTTTTATAGGTCCTTATTTTAACTTGAGAAAACTTGAGAAATACTTAAAATATCCTCTCTCTCCCTACACTGTAGGGTGTGGAGCTGAACTGATGGTCTAACACTCACCACTATCTGAAGCAACACTTTACTTTGATGTTGATATAGACATGTTTTGTATGTTTTGAGCTGTAGTCTATGCCATCTTAAAAGGAAAAAAAAACGGCTTTTCTTTGAATTTTATGTAAAAGAACAGTGCTGAAGTCCAGTTATTTGCTCTACCAATGTGGTATTCAGGTGAAATGAAAGGATAGCCTAATGGAGAGAGAAGAGCTTAAGATATTCTGCTGGTGTGATGGAGTGGACATACAAGCACAAACACACACACACACACACACACACATACACACTCCTTAAATCCATTACAACCTCAGACTTCAAAGCTCGTATTGGTGTTTTTTAGCTTTCCCTGAAAATGTAGAGGGTTGCTGAATGTTTGCAGAGTAAATTCAATACCTCATGTAATGTGCACTGCTGCCTTTACTGCTATTCCTAAGTGCAAATGTCTCTCAATATTTTCCTGTCTGTGACTATCCAAACTATGCCTGTATATCTTTTTTCACCTCTGTTTATGTTTGAGAGCTGATCTCATGACCACCTTGTGTGCTTTTGTCTTCTGTTTTTCAGGTGGGATTTTCGAACAAACAGACGGACCTGTTTCACTTGTTAGTGCAGAAGAACTTGCCTTTAAATTTGCTGTGAATAATATAAACAGAAACAGGACTTTGTTGCCAAACACAACACTAACATACGACATACAGAGGATTAATATCTACGACAGCTTTGAGGCATCAAGAAAAGGTAAGTGATGTTATTTATTGAAGGATTTGTTAACGTAATGACAGAAGCATTCAACAGCAAAAACTAAGAAATAAATTTGGGAGCATTACCTTATTTCAACAAGAAAACTTTCTCCTTATAATGCAATCAAAACTTGTTGAAAAAAAATCTTGTTTTAATGAGATTGAAAAACTCATTATATCAAAATGTATCTCTCAATGAAATCAAAATATATATTTTCTTCAGAAAGGTCATAACAGTAAACAGCAAAACCTCTTGGGATTTTTAGATGTAGTCTTAAAGAAAGGGTGAGACGAAAGAAAGTTATGGTCATCCCCTCTGCCTTTTTTGCAAGTTGTAAGCAGTCAGAAGAGTGTAATCTTATATCTTGTTAAAATAAGAAACTTTGTTGTTAAAAGAATTTATAAAACTTTCTTGTGAAAATTAAAATTTAATCTTGTTATGACAAGACACTTTATTGTTAAAACGAGAAAGAAATGACTTAAAAGAACTCAAATCGTTATAACGACAATGTATTCTTGTTTAATTAGAAACTTAATTGTTTTAATATGAATAATGACATAATGCACCTGAATTTATTTACCAGATCAGGCATCGAGTCGCTTCCCATAAATCTTAATAAATAAGTAAATCATTGAAATGTTGTTCATGTTGTGTACAGTATGCCTTTTAAGCTCGGTTGGAATGCGTTTGCATGTATTACTGTTTCCTCCCCCCAACAAAAGTACTTTAGTAAAGAGGAGTTTGGAAACTTCCTCTCATCGTCCCAACTAACTTTCATCTGATGTCTCTTGTTCAGGACTGGCTTAAGACAAACAATGTGACAGTTAACAATGACCCCTTTTGGCTGACCATCATAACCCAGGGTGTAAATGGCTGTTTTCTGAACAACAATTGTTACCTTAATTTTGACTGCTTTCTTATGTCGTCATTTGTAAGTCATTTTTGATCAAAACCCTTGACAAATGTATGAGCAACAACATAAACAGCTGTTAAGTCAGTGATTTTCCCTATGGTTGTGTTTGTCTTGAAGTTTTTATTTCAACTCTAGTTTAGAGGAACAAAATCAGAGCCCCCTACGTGCACAGTTTTTCTGAAATAAATAACATTTGCATTTAAAATCTTGTATTAGATTTTTCTTCTTCTAGGTGCTGCACAGCAAACGTACCCATTATCAAGCTCTCATCTCTTTCCTTCCATTAGCTTGTGACCAGCTGTCGTTAGGTGTGGTTGCAATATTTGGGCCTTCACATAGCTCATCTTCAAATGCTGTGCAGTCCATCTGCAATGCACTGGAAGTGCCACACATCCAGGTGCGGTGGAAACATCACCCAATGGACAACAGGGACACTTTTTATGCCAATTTATACCCAGATTACTCATCATTAAGCTATGCCATTCTGGACCTCGTGCAGTATCTTAAATGGAAAACAGCCACTGTTGTATATGACGACAGCACAGGTGAGGAGACTACAAATAACTGCATACTTTTAAACAGAAATGTATGTGTGTAAAAAACTGCTATACTCTAGTAAGTAACAGAAAAAGCTGTGCCTTTATTCGTGCTGTTTTCTGCAAGGTCTAATAAGGTTACAGGAGCTGATAATGGCCCCATCAAGATATAACATTCGCTTAAAGATCCGCCAGCTTCCGCTAGACACAGAGGATACAAGGCCTCTTCTTAAGGAAATGAAGAGGAGTCGGGAGTTCCGCATCATCTTTGACTGCAGTCACCATATGGCTGCACAAATTCTCAAACAGGTGAGTTCTAAACTCTTATAGACAACCTTGAGTATCAAACCGGAAGACTAGACAACTTTAGTTTCCCATCTAACCAGTTCCAAATTCTGTCACCTAAGCTATGATTCTGATGCTGTGAGATCAGCATCAAATGCACATTTTGAGATGCACTGAAAAAGAGACTGTTCTCCTGTTCTCCAGTGGAAAAATGGAATGCAGACGTTCCATTGCTTGTTATAGCGATAAAAGCAATATGTGATCCACTCATGCATTACCTTGCTGAAAGCATAAATCTCACTTAAACATTTACATAATTTGTCAAAAACTTCAATGTACTTCATGTGATACACCAATATAAAGTAGTGCAATAATGTAGTGTGGAGTGAAAGCAGTGGATACATGTTTTTTTTTTTTTTTACAATTAGAGCTTGGATGGATAACATTTATATATGTATTCAGCCAAAATGAAGTGTAATACCATTAATTAAAATCTAGATCCACAAATTGCCTTTAGAAATCACTTAATCATAAGCAGAGTCAGGCTGTGTGTAAATTATTGTCTACACCAAGACGTCTGTTCTGTGAAGGCCTCTATTTTTTGTATAGAATATTAATTAATTTTCTTATTTATACAGAAACATCCAAGACACATTAAAATTATATACGTGCAGCACTGCATCATTATAGTTGCCTCCTTTATATCTTAAGGTTCTGATTAGTCACAACCTGTTTGACTGTAGATTATATTTCCATTTTGTGAATTTCATTGTTTTGATGCATTCTTTCACACAGTTTATGAATGCATAGCTGCACAGTGAAAATGGATCAATCCAAAAACATATTCGCATATACCAAACCTAACACCATGTTATGCTTGCTTATTGAAACAGAACATAAATATGATTTGATATAAATGTCAGTCAACAGGGGGCTGTCAGCATTTTGCACTAAGTAATGAATGTGTAGGTGGTCTGATGTTTTATAAATGTCAACAATAGGCTGTTTAATCCTCCTCCTTTCTACATATTTCTGTCAACTTATATTAACATGCTTACCAAAGGCATCATTGCCAAAAAAGTTGTTTAAATAGCTCAGTCCTCTATTGTTGCTGTGATAGAAGATGACATGATCACTCCTAGCCAGAGCTAGTCAAGTGTCTTGTTCAGTGGAGTCGTGAGACAAAACTTTGAGGCAAAAAAGTTGCACCATCAAGTTTCAGTTTCAATATGACATATTTTAATCAGTTCTTTATCCAGAGGTTGTTCATGTGCCTTAGAACAATAAAAAATTATGACTTACTACAGCAATTGAATAGATGTTCAATAAAAAGATTACTGGAGTGACAATTAAATGCTCTAGCTGTGATGATAATAGCAGCAAGCAACAGGTATGTTTGTCTGATATTATTTTATGGGTTAAACTAGGAAAACTTTTCCTCTGCCATAAACTTTGTGTAATTTTTCTCAGTAAGATGAAGCAACAGCAGCAATCAGAACAATCTTTAAGACAGGAACAAACCTTTGTTTGTCCCTCAACCTTTGAAAATAATATTGCTACAGTAAGTAGCTCTAAAAGACATTGCTGTCTGATAAAACATTGAGTTTCTATTTTTAGAATGTTTTGTATATAGGTCAGGGGTGTACAAAGTCAGTCCAGTTATTCAGTTTCGGGCAACCTCTAGAAATTGTAGTCTCGGTTTCTTGTCCGTTGCTTACAGGAGTAACACTCATTTTGGTCATGGTTTTCTACATACCTTGGTTGGAAGAAGTGGTTAATTAAGCCAGTAATTAATGTACTAATGTACTTTAATTTGTACATCACCTTGTATAAAATAGTTTGCCCATTCTCTACTAACTTCTAACATGATAAGAAATTGCCATTTGCACATATGCTGGTCACTAGAAAGTTTTTAAATTATAGACCATTCTCCATAAAGCCAAGAGATGTTTGTGCGTGGAAATCCCAGTAATTCCAACCAGCCTGTCTGCCACCAGCAACTGTGCCATATTCACAATCTCTAAAATCCAATTTCCTCTGAATTCTATTGCTCTGCTTGAACTTCTGCATGTCATGTACGCCGCATCAAGGTGCCTAAATGCACTGAATTGCTTTACAACCAGATTCCAAGGCAAAATAATAATAACTGTACTTCACTTCTAGTCTATGTGTCATTCATGTATGACAATATGCATCCTAAAATAATATGTTTTGCAGCACTACAGAGCTAAATTATGTTAAAATACAGATCACCTCTCTGTCATGCCTTTGGATTTTCTTATTGACATGCGATGATGCTTAACAAAATGAAAGGCCATTTTTTTCTTAAAAATCTCATTGTGACTCAACATGCATCTATCAAACTGTATTCTATTTCAGATTAAGAAAATGAAAATGATAGGGAGGCCTATTTCTTATTTACAAAAAAACTGCCTTTGTCCCATGGTTTAACCCTATTATTGATGAGAATATTTGAAAAATATTAGATGTTATGTTGTTTGAGTCTGAATGGAGATCTTGAATAGTAATAATAACCTCTGAATGAATTAAATATATAAAACAAAGTTTCAATGTCAGGTATTTGGCTTGATGTCAGAGGTGAATTTTCTCCACAGAGGCTTAACATCTCTTTTGCATAACCTTGAGTTTTGAGGGGTTTTTTTCTTTTTCTTTTTATAACACATGGTACAGTAGAATGGAAAGCACAGACACCATGGTGGATGTGGTGCTTTGAATGTAGATGGAGTGAAACTAGTCGGAGTGATGGAGTGTTTGGATATAATGCAAAGACTAGTAAGCCCTTGATTGGAGACTCTTTTCTCTGTTGCGGTGACATCAAATGCCCCAAACCATCTGCAAACAGTTTAAATACAAAGAAAAACATTAAGAAACATTAGCCAGTGGTAACGGAATCTTGCTTGGAAAACTATCATAAGAGTCAATAATCTCATTAAAACAAATGTTTTCTCCATCACTGAAGGCTCTTTTATTGAATCTTTGTGGGACTGCTTGTTGTAAAGATGTTGTTTTGGATAGTGAACACTCTCAATTGACAAAATAATAGTTTTCCCTACCCCAGCTCATTTCATTCACACCTTTAATTCCATGTTTTTGTCTCTGTATCCTTCCAGGCCCAGACCATGGGGATGATGACAGAGTATTACCACTATATCTTCACCACTCTGGTAATGTACCATGCTTGTTAATGCAAATAGTCTCGTTTGTTCTCATCTCTTCTCCGCTAGAATTTTTCATGAATAGTGGCTAATTGCCAATGGAGTTTGGATCCACTCCATAACATCAATTTAGTTTGACAAGTTGGAGGCACAATGGAGTCCCAGGTTTGCAGTGGTAAGCACTGCTTCATAGGACTGTCAACAGCAGTCTTCGAAATACCACAAAACACCAGGTTGAGATTAAAAGTTTAATGTTTCATCATCGTAAACTGATGAAGATTAGACCTATTGCTTTGGGAATTAAAAAAAAAAAGTTAAAATAATGGGAAGTTTAGTGAAATTTGAAATGAATGATTACAACCTATAGGTAACATCATACTGCAAAAATTTACAGGTCAGACTACAAACATGTACAGTGCCTTTAAAAAGTCCTCACCCCTTGAATCTTTTATCCTTTTGTTTATTTTACAAACCAAAAATCATGATAAACAAAACTTGTTTTTCATGACAAAAATTCAAAAACACTATAGTTCAAGTGAAAGCTTATTTCTATGAAATAATGAAAATTAAATAAAATTATCAAACATAAAACAGGTTATTGCATTAATATTCACCCTCTTTAAAGTGACTGGCCAAATTCAACAGAGGACCAGCCAATTGTTGATGCTACTCTAACAATGAATGGAATGGAAATCACCTGAGTGCATTTCAATAAACTGTAGTATAAAGACACATGTGTTTGAAGCATCCATTATCTGTTTAATAATGGCTACCATTACCATGTTGAAGAAAACTCATATTAACAATGTTCTTTGGTCTGACAAGACCAAAGTTAAGCTTTTTGTCAACCAGACAAGATGCAAACAATAAACGCTGAACATCACTATAAGCACAATAAGCTTACTATAAGCATTGTGGTGGCAGCATCATGCTGTGGGGATGTTTTTCTGTCGCAGGCCCTTGTAAAGGTGAAAGATAAAATAAATGCAACAAAATATAGAGAAATCCTGGCAGATGTCTTGTTTCATCTGTAAGAGAACATTTAACTTTCAGCAAGACAATGGCCTGAAGCGTTGGACTTGGGTTGCCCACACAATTTGACAAAGGTTTAACACTTTTGGAAAAATAGAGTAAAATTGCAATGTCAGATGTTCAAGTCTGATTTAAACCTGACTGACTGTCACTTCTGACGTGGAGGGGGTGAATATTTATGCAGTCACTTATTTTAGGTTAAATATTTTTATTTGATTTTGTTGATAATTATGATTTATAAAGCAATGAAGATGTAAAACATCCACATGGATGAGGACACTGTCTTATGATGAACTTCAGAAAATCCTCCTCGGTACAAAGTCTAAAAATAGAAATGTCTACACAAACAAAAATTCCAGCCAGTTCTTTTTTTTTTATTTACTATTTTATTGCTAATAATGTAAACTACTTAAAATAACTGGCTTTATAGTAGTGACCTTCTCACCTTGTGTGATAGAATAAAAAAAAACTCAACACAAGTGTCCGTAGGGTGTTGCTTTTCTCCGTTACCCTGCCTCAATGGGAACCAGCAGAATGAACTAGAATACAAAGCAGCATGCGCTGTGCTGTTCCTTTCACCCTCTGTTACTGTCTTTGTCTCCTGACTATCTTGAGCGCTCACACTCGCTGTCTCTGCAGGCATGGCCAGTCTGTTGCGATAATATGTTATGACACAGGGGTCCAGATATGATGTGTGTCATTTCTCACAGTTGACAGCGTAGCAATGACATTGTTATGTGGTGTGTCATGTTCATGTACCATCTGTTTTGCTTTAATATGGAAATCTGAAAATTATTTTTTATTCTTGTGTTGTCTTTTTGTGTGTTCAACAGCATTTTTATGCTTTTGCTTTATTGCATTTTCCCAACTATATTTTTTGTACATAAGACATGGATATCTTGATAGGATCAGTGTTATACCTATCTAAAACTGCAATATGGTGTCTTACTGATAGATATCCCATTAAGAAGATTATACCTGGCAACTTTATTTGATCCAAAGTAATGAATTCTTGCACGGTGTACATGGCAATACAATTTCCTCTCGATGGAGTTCACTGATGTCTATGTTTTATCTTCAGAGGTGAGGGAAGTGCCGACTTATTAGAGCGTGAAAAGGCAAAAGCACAGAGCTATGGGGGTAATAACTTCCTTGTCCTTTGAAATGAAACTGTCATAGCTCTTGTCTTGCCACAGCGATCTTGGAGAGCTTTAAGCTAAGAACTTAGTTATGTTTTCCCCTACTGTAACATTTTTGCATCCTCTCAAAGCATCTTAAACTGGAGAAAAAAATCTGTATAAGGCAAATGTAGGATCATTTTACGTTTGTGTTTTGTTTTGGATGTGTGCGTGTGTGTGTGATACTTAGTTCTGGTAAAAGTAAACTAGAACTTTCCATAAGTTTTTTATTTGTCAGACTTTCTGTAATATGAAAAACAGGTACAGAACAAATCATCATTTTCTCTGTAAATACAATTCTACTTGTCCAATTCATGTGGAATTCACAAAAGATGTTGGTATTAGTCTCAGTAATCAAATTATTTCCTAACTTATATTGTGTAAAATAAAACTGAATAACATAGTAAAAGAGGATTGAACATGCTTTGCTTTAATACTTTGTAGCAAAGGCAAGATGCCTCCTGTATTGAGAAACATTTCATATCCTTTGTTCAAGTGTGATTTTGATCCTTTCTTACATGCAAAATGTCTTCAAATCTGGGAGGTTCTTGTATTCTCTTCTACGCACACTGATCTTCAGGTCTTTGTATCAAGTACATCAGTACCTGAAAAACAGTCCCACACAATGAGTATGAGCTTTTTGAGGTAGTGTACAGTGCCAATTTCACTTTTAACATTATGTTTCCAATGGTATTTAAGGAGTTTAAAGTCACATCTAATATATTGGTAATAAAAACATTGTAAAACATTCAATTATAGCAAGCCAGTTGATAGTAGAAATACGCTCTTAACACTGACAGATTTCAGGTATTTTGCTGTTTAGTATTTTTTGCACTCTCTTTTCTTAATTTGTTAATATGTTTTTCTGTCAGTGCATTATATTACTCATCCTTTTTTTGTCTTGCTTAGATTTTTTTTTAATACGAAACAAAAGCACGAGTATGTTCAGTGCTGTATCTCAACATCTTAGTTTCAACATTATATTGAAAAAATAAAATAGAATTCTTATAGTCAAAAGATACTCTTTCCTTTAGTTTACTTTCCTAACTTCAAATCTATACCTCAGACATTTTTAGCTGTGGTAATTTACTTCATTTTGAAAGGAGAAATTATTCTGCACGCTAAAAGAAGGAAAAAAAGATAGCTTTATCAGAAGGTAACAATGACTATTCTTTAGTGAATGTCTTACATGCTCTCCGTCCCCCGGCTCTTACTCCACAGGGTGCTAATGAAATATCTATGTTCATCCAAATGTCTTTTCCAAGCCCCACGGCCCAATTTCACATGACGTGTGTCAACATGTGACTTCACACATCAGATACAATTGCTGCTCCAGAAATAACAAAGGCTCAGACTGAATTCATATTTATTTTTGTTGAAGATGCCAAGGCTATGCAAGAGCTGAATATTAATATGATACAAAATAAATGATTTGTTTTGGTGTTTTCTTTAATTTTCCAAGCTACAAGCAAATAATTAATAATCTCCCAGCCTTAAAAAAGTGCCTTTTCAAATCCAATTAAAAAATAAAAAAGTGGATGGGATGTTTGTTGCTTGGGCTGTTTAGCCATTTTTCATATAAATGTGACAATGTTAGGAAAAGAAATTCAAACTCTAGTGCTCTGTCTGATTTGATTTATAATGCAAAGTTTAAATTATTCTTTGTTCTGTCTTAAATAGATATTTCTCTGTTTTTATTTGATGCTGTCTAAATCTATTTCTGTATGACAACAAATGATACAGAGTACGTACTTCAAACACAAGATGTTCAGTAATGCCTGACTGCATAACAACCTTTCATTTCTATTTTTTTGTCTCTCAAAAGGACCTGATGGCTATTGATCTTGAGCCATATCGCTTTTGTGGTGTCAACATGACTGGCTTTCGCATCCTCAATGTGGACAATCCGCAGGTTGCGTCTATTGTGGAGAAATGGTCAATGGAAAGGCAAATTCCACCTAAGCCAGATTCAGGTCTGCTGGAAGGCATCATGACGGTATAAATATAGAATTTTTATTTTCTTTTTAAAGCTACAAAATCAGAAACATATTCAGTTTGTTTTTCATGTCTAATGATAATTTTTATGACATGAATATTTCGAAGAGTAATCCAGTGCACCGTATGGATACTATTTTTCATGAACTATTTTGTAATATTTTTCAAATTCCACACTTGAAGTGGACAATCGTGATATTTTGATTTGTTTTAAAAGTAGTGCAGTTAGTATTGCACAACCATTGAAAATGAATTTTGTTTTATTTTATTTTGGCTTAGAGATCATCTGTGTTACGAGAATTATCTGCACACCTATAGACTGAAGCAGAAATAATTCTGTAATGTGGATTTTAAAATATAAATTTTATTTTGTTGTACATTATTTTCTTAAGATTTTATAGGGATTATTTTTGTGGCTTGTAAGGCTGATTTGCATTTGTGAAATCTGTATTCCATCAGCCTGGATAGATTGTGACTTCTGATCAAATCAAAGGAACTCTGTGTGACCTACTGCTGATAGATATATTATTTTTGTGTTTGTTTTTTCCTAACAGGCTGACATTATTCACAAATTTTGATAGGTTGCCAGTATCACCTATTGACACAAAAGTCACACAAAATTGCTATTCACTTCTTATAAAAAGAGTAGCATTAACACCTCTCATTCATTTCTACACCCAACAGTTGAAGCAATTAAATGCCATTCTCTTGTTTAAATTGTAACCTAGCCAAATTTACCAGACAGATAAATGTCCCTGTATTTGGCTTGTAGTGTGCGTTAATTTCTACCCCTAATAGTGTCTGTATTGAAATGGATTTTCAGTGTTATGTCAGTGTAAAAAATATTTTCTATAGCCACCAGCTGAAATAATGTTCACCCCTTATTCCAGACAGATGCAGCTCTGACCTATGATGCTGTCCACATTGTGTCCGTCTCATACCAGCACGCTCCACAGATGACTGTGAACTCACTGCAGTGCCACCGACATAAACCCTGGAGATTCGGAGGCCGCTTCATGAGTTTCATCAAAGAGGTGATGGGTCACCTTTGGCCTGCTGCTGTTTTACTCAGTTATTTATGTTGAAACACACTGAGTGGTTAACCAGCGAACAGAAGTGGGAGCCTAGTAACTGTGTCTTATTTAGATCTTTAGCTGAATATGTCAAACCCGCTACCAAGAGAAACAAAGCTTGACTCACACATCAAAGCAGTTTTTTGTCAGCTTCATCATTTCTCTGTACTCATAACCTATTTTTCAGGATAAAAGATGCCATAACCTTTTGGAGGCATATGTTGTACAATTGCCTTTTATCACATTCAACATAAGGATCTGACAGTGCCTCAGACAAAATGACAAATTAGAGATGCGCAGAGTTGCTTCAGTTTGTATCTGGAAGTTTAAATAAGGCAATCATTTGTCTTTTTTTTTTTCTTTTGTATGTGGTTCAGAGATTTTACAAATAGTAGAAATTTAGTTTATTTATTTTAAAATGAAATCATTAGCCATTAAGACAGAATGCACTCTCTGCATTCTGAAAATTGCAAGAAAATTCAGTAACACTTTATTTTACAAAGCTGACATTATTCAAAATGTCTTTGTTATGACAACTTGACATTAACCAAGAAATGATAATCTGACATAAATTTGTTGTAAAAGTATTACTGATTAAACTTTAGCTTTAATAACATAAAGCTACATATTTTTTAAAGTTTAATCAGTAATACTTTTATAACAAATTTATGTCAGATCATGATTTCTTG
>CAEFZX010024677.1:0-27487 GCA_903066825.1 Alfaro cultratus | reverse complement strand
ACTTACTCATGTTCATGACAGGTGTTATGACATGTTTATGACAGTGTCATGACAGTCTTATTCACAACCCGTCAAATAAAATTCTTGTAATTATTCATTTTGTCAGAGAAACTTTCTGACAACTTTTCCCATCCAATGTTGACTGAAAGATCTGTGTGCTGCACATGGTATCAGAATTTGCAGCCAGCATTGCTTGTAGGGTTCCCCCTGAGCCTTCATTGAGATGTGATTCAGGCACATTATCTCTCTAGATATCTTGATCTCCGCGTTTTTCTTTAAGATCTGTAACAATATTCAAAATATCTTGTTAAATCCCTACTGCTATGCATGGTCATAAATTTGTGATATTTTGACCATGCGTAGTCCCATACATTGTCAAAATATGCATGGAGTTTTCTGAATGTACTCCATTCAGAGTACAGCTACTCTAAATTTACTGTACTAAATTCAGACTTCTTGTTAACTGGTAAAAGACTTACTCTCTTATAGACTGAATGAAGCACAAATATATCTCAACAGACTGTAGAAAATACAATTTCTTTTCAAGCAGCTTCTTACAATTACTCCATGTATATTACCTTACTGGAAATACATTACTAATACCAAAAGTAGCAAATGACATTTACTCAGTAACAGCATCTACACTGGTAAGTGTCATTGTTCATTGTTACTCAGATTCGTAGTAACCTTGATTGGGGAAAAATCAACCGTTTGCTTTTTGTTGCATCTCTTTTGCAGATAAGTGTTTGTGTAGTTCATCTTTTGACTTGTGTGAAAGTACTGCTGCATGAATCCAAACAAAGTTACTGCATTACTTTTACCTAAATAACAGAATGAAGAATAAAAAGTACAAATATGATGTTTAGAAGATTGGTAAACAGAAGTAGAATCAATGCTGAAACATTTTTATCTTTTCCTTTCTCTAATGTGAAGCTTCGATAGAAAGCGTAGGTCAGGTGTATATTTTGAATACAGCTTGTAGGTTTTTCAAGAATTTCCCTTTTCCAGCTGATATCTTTGACAGAGATAAGCCTGATAGTTCTGTATGGTATCCCTGGCTCAATAACTTCACATACGTTCAAGCAATATATTGCTTGAAATTGGCGCAGCCCAAAACCTCTGCTCACTCCAGTGAATATGAAGCAAAGTATCATTTGTGTCTGACCTGCAAAGATACATAAGGTGGGATGATTCAAGCCATTCCTGCTTTTCATCCAGCCTCTGTTCTCAAGATAACAGCCCCTTTGCACACATGTTGAAGATTTTCCCGAGGTCTATGAATTACACAAAAAGAAACCTTAAAGGATTTCAAAAGTTATTTGTGATTTTGGTACACTTCACTATAGCCTTTGTGGTATTTGCAACCATGCAGGCTGATATTTTATATTTGTGTGATAAAACAGCCTACCTTTGTTAGTTCACAGAGACACTAATTTTACTTTTGGTGATATGAAATATTATGTTCAGACTTGCAGTAATGAGGTTTTTTTCTTTGCTTAAACAACATCTGAGGACATAGAACGTGTATATAACATAAGAGATTACAAGATTTTGGACTAATTAAATAATCAGTTGATTCACAAAGCCTTTGCAAAATAAATGTGTGCTTCCAAGTGTAAAGCCAAGCAGATAGCTACACAAATTTGTATATATTTCTGCTCGTTATTTCCAGGGTAACAAAAGCATCAGATTCCTAAAGACCAGTCTCAATAGTAATAAACAGTAACTACAAATTATTGAGAGTATTGTTAAAGTTATAGTCCACATTTTACTTCAAAAAAGAAAAGGCAAGAACGTGACAGGGTAGAATTGATTGATTCTTGAATTGCTTGTGTTGCCTTGATTTGTCAAAAAGTCTGTCAAATCCTGGTTTATGTTGTTGCTAATCTTCAATTGGATTACAAAATTCTACATTTATTTAACATTGAAAGAGAAAATGCCTCACATGTACATCGACTCTGAAACAAGTATTTTTGCAAAAATAACCCTACTGCTTTTGCGTTGGACTGACGTTGGTGTATCCCAAATCTCAGCAGCAATGGCTGCTGGAGAAAGGCTGCAGCCCTCCAAGCATAATCGGGTCTAGATATTGGATGGATGGATCAAAACCTTCCACTTATAAAACACTGTCTGGGTGAAATGACCATAGTTTGCGTTGGGTGGCACAAAATGGCAATATGTAATTTGTAAAAGAGTTCCAATGTTGGAATAAAGTAAATCAGATTGAGTAGATAACTGTAGCAAATGAAGTAGGAATAGCACAATATGTGAATCAGTACTATAAGTATTTTATATATTAACCTTCACATATTAATCAGTCTTTACTTACTTAATAAAATATTAAACTGTTAGAGCTGTAGAGGCAGTTCTTTCAGCCAAAAGATAAGCCAGAAATGTATTATTTGCATAACATTTACATGCTTGTACAACAATGTCTGGTGTTTATTTGTTCCAATTAGACTAAGTAAACATCAAAGTATTGTTGGCCAATTTTTCTTTCGCAGTTATATTGGAAAAGAGAAGCAAATCCTGTTAAAGGTTAAACAAATGCTAAACATCTAGTGTTTGGTAATAAAACATTAACTCACCGCTGATTTACACTTGCTTCAAGATCAGAGGCTGACATGTTCTGAAGGTTGAATTGGCCCTCCGGATGTGATACGGCTGAGGCATAGTATATGTCATTTTCTGAATTAAAGCTCTTTGAACATGCCTCCCACCTCGGTGGCAATAGGCCAGAGGGAATGAGGTATGGGAGAATTTTGAAAAATAGAGTGTCACAGATTTCTCCTTGAAGGTTCGATCTTTGCACAACAAGTTCTTGCAAGCTAGAGACTGGACAGATAGCTGGTTGTGAGGTTGTCACAGAATGGGTTTTAAATATTAGTAAAGTGCAATAGGTTGACACACAGTGATTGATTGCCTTATTGTGTGAAGACCTGTTAAACACCCAGTGTGCACATCAGAGACTGTGACAGGATGAGAGTGATATTGATGTCTAATTAGAAATCTCATTTTATATTCAGAAGCGTTAATTTATACACATTCTTTAGTTGGTATAGCATTTAAAAATAAAAATGCTAATTCAGGGGCAACGTCATCAGCTGTTAGTATCATACAAGCTTACAGGTGGCTTACATTTGAGAGGATCAGGTAAGTAGCATACTGTTGTAGCTGCACCTGCAGTCATTTCTGGAGGGTGCCAGTATCAAGGAATCATAATAGGGGCCAGTCGTGTTTTTTCTCCTTCGGGTGGAATCAAGCAAAATAAGACGGTTGTTAATTAACTACATAGTCTGGAGGGAAAATGTGTCGGAGGCGTTGAGATGTAAAATGTAATTAAAAAAGGAAATGCAGCTTGAATAGTTTGTGTTTATGCTTTTGGTCTGTGTATGTATGGGAGTGAATTTATTTTCAGCAGGAAGATAAAGTGCACTTTTTTTGGCAGGAAGTATATTTATTTTTATATGTTTGAGCTATCAAAGTACTTGCTAAATATAAAGAACACAAAATTAATTAAAGAACAAAAACAATGTGTAAAGTTTACATTTAGGCAAGGCTTTTGTAATTTACTCAACAAGCAAATATATTCTGTTATTCTACCTCCTAATGACGTTGCAGCAAGAAGGGTAAATGATAGAAAGATGAATGGATGGATCACTCAAGCCTCCATATTAAAAATAAATCTGCTATAGTGCTGATATAATTCAAATGTTCCTTAATATTAATATGCAACATTTTTATGTTTCAGTCTCACTGGGATGGTTTGACTGGAAGATTATCCTTCAACAAGACAACTGGGTTACGCACAGACTTTGACTTGGACATCGTCAGTCTAAAGGAGGATGGACTTGAAAAGGTGAGTTTGTTTCACCAAACTGGGTTCTGCTGAAGGTTTCTTCCTGTTAAAGGAAAGCTGTTCCTTTCCACTGAGGCCGTATGCTTACTCAGGATGGGGGATATAACTGCAAAGTCAGTGAGTGAACACAATCGGCTTTTACTACATCCTTTGCAAATTATATTTCATTATTTGAAGCAATAAAGTATGTATCCACTCCAATTTTAATCTGTCTTTAGAATTAGATTGATGATACATTTATTAAGATAAATGTAGATGTTCGTCTTGAGATCGCAGCTATAGAAAATGTTTTCTTTAGATTCTGTTTCACATCTTTTGGTATTAATCAGATTTTTTTAAAATATTGAAATATTAATCTTAAAGCATAATTTGACTTTCTTATTAAGAGGAGTATTGGGAGTTAAAACATAAGCATAAGTTAGTAGATAATAAAATAAATTGTTTGGGCTACACAATTGGGTGTTAGTAGCAGAATTTCTAATTGATAATTTTAGGTAATGCTTAAATGGTATTTGGTACTAAAATTAATAAGTACATTTTACAAACAGATAAAAACAACATCTACCAGGGCAAAATTGTAGAATGTATTTTATTATACTGGAGGGCAACTACAACAGCTATTATCTGCTAAGTGGCTTTCATACATTATGAATGAATAAAATAAGGATGAGTCCCATTATGACTTCTTCAAAAACTCCCTAAAGGCTTAGGACTCTACAGTATAATAGCAGAGACTTTTCAGCTTGTAACCCTCCGGAACAGAGCTTTGAAATAATTCTTCTCCTTTTCACTGGCGTCTTGTCCTGCGCGCAGCCATTTAAACTGAAGCGTTGCAAAAATTATTTGATGCCGTATTATTATTGTGCTTTTGACAAATCCTTCACTCAGGCATGTTAGCGTTGATCCACAGCCTGCTGCAGATTGCTGGATTTTTTTTCCTTCCTTGTATATCCACGGAATCAGCTTTAACTGGGTGAGCCTGTTAAGATGTGGACTTTTTTTATTCCCAACTAATCCCTTGTAATTGAATATTAGCCTAAGTTTATGAACAGGTTCTCAGTATGTCACTTTTGGTAGACGAGAGCATGCCCAGGATGGTGAATTAAGTGTAATGCTCTTTGTGTATTTGCATGAGAAAATAACTTTTGAATCAACTAATTCATGCTAATCATGTTAAATGAATTGAACTAATTGTAATTGGATACTATTAGAAGGAGTTTTGCAAAGCGGAAAGCATCCTGATATTTTTAAATTCTCTCCTGGAGTCCTCTTCGGTTTTGTGAGACAAGCTGTAACTAATGTGGTTTTCAAATTAGAGCATATGCCTCTCCCTGGATTAGCCAGGGAGGACATTAGCAGGCATTTTTCATGCTTTTGTGTGTGTGTCTGTGCGTGTTGGATGGTGAGCGTCTTTAAATGGATTCACCTCAAGCACAAATCCCAGTGAATATTAAAAGCTCAGAGTGTAGCAATAGAGGAAACAGAGGAGGGCTTGGTGGAAAGATGAGTTGCAAACAGAGATTGCTGTAGACAGCCACAGGACTATTTGTGCTAATGATATGTTCTAGAGTGTGTTTCTACAATGTGCTGAAACATTTGCCTTAAGGCTTCTTGCATGTGTAACTTCTTTTTATTTGCTCAAATCACTTTGCTTATCTCACTGACACTACAGAGAAAAAATACTCGCACAATGGAATCCAAGTTCCAATTTTTCTCCTTCTGTATTCTTTTTGTAAGATTTAAAATAAGCATTGTGTTTGTTAGTGTCCTATTCAACATTTAATTGTTTTTTATTTTTTCATCCGTTGTTACATATTGTTAAAACTGAGAGCACTAATTATATAATTACATGTGAGGTAATATGGTTTGTTTTTAGTAGTTCAATAGAATTTTCATGATCACCTCAGGCAAATAACAACACTATTCGAAGAATTTCATCATTGTGTGCTTTACCCAACATGTCTTTTTGGGGTTTTTTTCCTATCAGTGTATATTCTTGACTACCCATACTTTGCAGAGCACCTTAGCCTGCTGATAAAAGGTGACACAGCCAATCATCTAATGCTGCTGGAGATGTGTTCAACCTGGCACTAATGCAGGAAACAGTTGGCGGGGGAGTTTGTGGAGGTCATAGCTCGTCAGCAGACACAGCACACTTAGCTTGCACACTTTTCATCTTCTACAGATGGGGAAGTGGAGTTCGTCAGGAGGTCTTAACATCACGGAAGTGCCGAAGCGAAAAGGGATGAACATCACTGATTCTCTGTCTAACCGTTCTCTTGTCATCACCACCATTCTGGTAGGTCACAAGATGTCACCATGTCTTCCTACTTTTCTTACTGATGATGTGCTAGGAATCAGGTTTAATGCCATTAACATATTTAGTTTTCTTTAAAAAAAATCCACTCCAAAAATATTTTTTAATACACTGTATCGCCACATTTAAAATAACAACCGCTTTTGCAAACACACAAGCTTTAGTGATTAATATTCCATTACAATATATATGCTGTGACATGTTTAATCTTATAGGAAAGCTTTCCACATGCTTTTGGAAGGATCACTTTTAAGGGAGCACTTGAGCTCAGTCAATGACGTTAGACAAGATAGCCTGGATGACGAGCTACGCTCTAATTCATCCCCATAGTTTTTTGTTGGGTTTAAACAATAAACTCATTCATCCATGTGTTTATGGACTTTACTTTGTGTACTTCTGTCACTGGAACGAAGAGGCCTAGCCCATACCCTGAAAAAATGTACATTTGGTATAATAAAGTCTGACATTACCACTTTCCTGATGGCTTCCAAACCAAGACTCGTCGGTTTGATTGCCAGAGAGGAGTGGTTTCTCATTCCTGAGTTGATTGGTGCATAATGTTGTGTTTACACGTCTACATCTTATAATTTGCATTGCTCTTGATAAAGTAAAGTTTGAATGGAGCTCCAACGTGATGAAAACCCATTTCATGTGCTTCTCCCCTCATCATTCTTTAGCTAATCTAAGGGCCATGTAAAGGGCCTGTGCACTCTGTTCACTTTATTACCTACATTTATTATAGTCTCTGTAAACCTGATAGATGGTTGTTTGTGAAAATCCTAGTAAAACACTTTGACTACAGCAAACGTCCATTTCTCATTCAACTTCACTTAAATCTTTTTTCTAGTTCATTCTGATGCTCTGTTTGAACTTTAGCAAATTGTCATCACCTCTTCTAGATGTCTAAATGGTTTGAGTCTTAACCAGGGAATGCTTTTACTGTTTTGTTTGATTGAGAAAAAATGAGCCAAATGTTTGTCTACTATCATCATAGAGTAGTATTTTTGCTGAATTGTGTGTTGAAATAACTTGGCTCACTGGACATTTAAGCTTTGGAAGTGGAGATCAGTAAAAAAGCAGCACAAATGGAGCAAGTGAGACTATAAACTAACATTAATTACACGTTCAGACAAAAAGACCTAGAAAATGGCTCTTTTAGACCCACATTGCCATGTACTTGCCGTTATTTGTCCTTAGCTCTGTCACCTCCTGTTGGTGTCTGTGGAGGAGCCATCACAGAGGTGATGGCACAGACCTTCCCCTGCACACCCCTTAAAGTTACAATGATAAACACTATTATTATGCCTATATTGAGCCACAAAGCTATAATTATGACAAGCAGGATTGTGGTAAGGAATAATTATTGCCTATCAGGTGCCATCTACAGTATGTTAATTCTGTCTCAGAATGGAGAAAATGAACAAGGATTTAAGTGGTCTAATGTTGAACCACAATACAGTACCAGTCACTGATTTTATGCCATCGTGGTGTTAAGTACGTAGCTTTTATTTTCTTTCCATCTTCTTAAATATATATTTTTTATATATCTGACAAGCCTTCTTCATTTGCAGTTTATTCGGGAATCATTAGTTTAGGAACATAAAACTTTCAAACTGTTAAGAAGAGCTTATATTTTAATATCAATCTCCCCTCGTAGTGTAATGAAATTGCATCACACTGATTCTCAGTGATGCATGAGCAAGACATCTGACAGCTTTATACTGATAACTTCGCAGTAGAGATTAGGGCACTTAATGTGTTTTTCCTCTTACAATAATTGTTTGCACTCCATTGCCTGTAATGTCTATTTGCAAGCCTGCCTTCCTCCTCTTTTTGTTGTGCACGCTCATGCTGCGACTGGAAGGGTTGAGCTGGTATAAAGACTTTGATTTGAGTCCAAACCTTGGGGAATTGCATAAACGGGAAGGCTAGAAACAGATGGTAATGGCCTTCTCGTTAAACATACAAACTTTTTGATCAAGTTAATTGGACAACTTCAGCGAAGTTTTTGGCCAAGCATTTTGCTATTTAAATGCATTGTCATCAAGTATTCATGTCATGTTGTTTATTTAAGAGGCAGTTTTGTGTCTATAATATCCAAATAGATTTAAACAGGAACAGTCAGAAAAATTTTGCTAACACTCAGTGGGGAAAATTTGGGAACCTGTGTACCCTTCTTCATTTTTTGCAAATATTTTATTTGTTCAATTTCTGTACCAGATTCATGAAGAATATTTCTGTATTTAAATGCAGAAGCAAATAGGTCCATCTTAGATGGACGATTTCTCAGACAAAAAAACGTAATATCTTCTTTGCATAGATCATTTCTGGGAGTTTTATTTATTAACCTATTAATGTGAAGCATTTCTTGACCCGTAATCTTGAAATGGTGATAATGTATTAAAAAATGTAACAATTTTTTTAAAAAACATTAAATTTAATACATTTAATTCAACAAAATAAAATAAAAAGTAGCACATAATAAAAATAAACTGCAAAAAATCAAGTACAGCTGACTAAAAAAAGAAGACCTTTTGTGATGATTCTATTTTATTTTACATCAATAGTTCAACTAGTTTCTGAATTTTGAGTATGCCAAGTTATTTGCTTTGGGTGTAAAATATATTAACAAATATGGGTTGGGTGCCCCCTAGTATATCACTAACTCTTGATTCTCCAATAATTGATCATTTCCTGATGGTCATACTGCAAGTCACCAGTTTTCTCCTTTGTGTCTCCCCCTTTTTTTATTTTGTACCTCTCTCTCCCACTGTCAGTTAGTAAATTATACAATGGCAGTTGGGTGTAATAAATTGTAGTTTACTTTTGCATAAATGGACCGACATGTTTTTTAAATGTGCAGGAGTATTTGCAAGTCTATCTGGCAGGGAAATAGTAACAAGCACCAAATAAAGGAAATCATTTATGAGCAATTCAGATTTAGTCATTGTCTCTGCGGGCAGCAGTGCCGTTGGAGGATGTTGACAATTTATGAAGGCCTCGTCGTGTTCATGTTCCTTTTCACTTTTGCTTTCCATCCGTAATCAGACTGTCAAAGTATGATCAGTCGGGTGGATTATCGCAGGCCTCTAAAGACTGCTGGGTAACTGAACAGAAAACGTTACTTCTGGCAGCTTTATACTGATAATGCTGTCTCTGTTACTTTCATATATAATGTTTAGTTATTTTGATATTGAATATTGAAAAACTAATCACTGAATTGTGTAGCTCCAAGTATATTTATTTCTCATGCAAATAGCACCTATCTGCCATTCTGGTCTTTATAGAGTAATACGAGAATTACTTGTACCAGTCATTGATTTTATGCCAGTGACTGGTTGTGGTTTGTGCTCAAACAGCTAGTCTGCAATTACTACTTATTAGCTTAACAACATCACCTGCCTGTTTTTCCCTGAATCTGTCCTTCTTGTACATTGTAAAAAACAGACAACCTCCTCTGGTTAAATGTACTTATTTCATTTGTTAAATGCCATTTGCCATAATGAGTCTTTTTTACACAGAATTTAAGTGTACGTGTTTTCCGATATTTTGCTCATGGTTGTACATAGCCCTCGATCTTTTTTACGCTTGTCACCACTGATTTAACTCATATCTGAAAGCTGATTTTCCTCATACTTTTAAGGCAGATATGAACTTTTGTTTCTAGGTTAAGGGACTTTGTCACAGTTTATCACAGCGTCTGCCTACGATGTATCCACCAGCTAACTAAGTTCATATCCATCAATATGTTTAGTTTGTATAGGCCTAATGTAGCTTAGCATTTGGTTATTTCATGTTTCTGTATGTGAAATACCTCAATCTCCTTTCATATTTTAAGTCTCTGTAGCTGCACACTGAACTTGAATCTGCTGTCACTATCTGTTAAGTGCTACAGCGACTCGTCAGCTCAGATCGCTTTTCTTCAATTAGGTGCATGTGCTGAAACAAATTGAAAAAGCTGACCTCACCATTGCTTCTCATTTGATCTTTTGGGTCCGTGCAGGAGGAGCCATATGTCATGCTTAAGAAGTCTGACAAGGCACTGGTTGGGAACGACCGTTTTGAAGGATTCTGCATCGACTTGCTGAAAGAGCTCGCCAAAATCCTGGGCTTCACGTATGAGATCCGCCTGGTGCCTGATGGAAAATACGGCTCACAGGATGACAAGGGACAGTGGAATGGCATGATTAGGGAACTTATAGAACATGTAAGTATTGCTTTATATCATTTTTTTTCTTTTTTTCTCTCTGGCTTCTGCTGATGAGATAATGACTAAAAAACGCTCCTTATGCTTTGCATATTGGGGACAAAATAAACCTGTCAGCATCTGCAAGCCTCACTAATTAACACCATAACTGTGTTTGAAATGTTCACAGAAGCATTCACTCACTATAGCTATGAATATGAGTAGTCGGATGTTTTTGCATTTCAAAGACTGCCTGGGTGCTGCAGTAGTATGAGAATTCCCAGTTATATTTCATATAAATAAACAAAAGTGGGACAAAACAAAATGCTTGGAAGCCATGACAGGCTAAGGTCCATTCCAGATTGTGCATATAGTAAAGAAAGATAGTTTGAGGTCCCTTCCAATTCACAAAAGGGCAAATTGTTTAAGATATAAAATCTTCTAATTTAACTTTTTTGTCAGGGGTGAGAATAAATAAAAAAAAATCAAACATCTTAAACCAAGCAACTGTTTTCAAGCAGGATGTCCTGATCAATAATGTTAATAAAATCAATTTGAAATGCATGCTATAAGAAAGACAACATTTATTTTATTAGTATTGCATTGTTAGCATTGGTAATGTTATTTTATCCCACTCACCTCAAAGAATATGATTCGGACATTTGATTTTCAATCTGTTTACCTTGACAGTGACACATATTTTGTCCCATCCAATTTGTATGCATTAAAGCTCAATTTTTTCATGCAGTGTAAAACTGCTAGGCTAACACTAGCATAATTTGTCTCTGTTTTGATATGACTCATTGATTATTTGTGTTGTTCATGTTAATTATGGCCGAGAAAGTTATCTTTCTTCATCAACTCAGCTTTTTTGGTTTGAACATTGTAGATTTTAATGACATGTGCTTTAGCTGCTTCTTCTCCAGTTCTCCAGCCTTTAGTGGATGTTGCTTTACACTTTTGTACATTTTGTTCACTTGTAAAACCTTGTATTGTTTTTACACTTCTCAATGATCAGTGGATGCTTGTTAAGTGTAAAAACAGAAGTGCGAGTTCTTCACAGGCACCCGAGTTCTTGAGCCACAATTTCTCTCAGGTTCAGTTAGAGCCACTCACTTTATGCCCAGACTGCTTATGAATATAGCAGAGATTATTATCTGTACTTAACAATATGCAAAGCTTTAAAAGAGAAAAAATGTATTAACTTTAGAAAATAGTTTTTATTAACTTTATCTGTTTCTACTCCTCAGGTGAGCTTAATTTTAAATAATCAATGATTTTTTTGTCTTTGAACTAAGAAAAAAAAAATATTTAGAATATTACTGGAAGTCAAAATATTCCTTTTAATATTAGACATCATTGCTATTTACTTTGTAGAACCATTTTGTGTCATTGCAGAATTTGCAAAGGCCTGCCTTTCAGCTGAACTGCAGGTTGTGTCCTCCATGTAGACAGTGATATAGTTATGATTGAGTACAAGTCAGGAAGAGCCTTCCAACCTGTCAGTTACATTTATGGCACAATTATGTCAAGGTTGCCTAAAAGTTATGAGTGTACTGATGTCACTCGGTGAAACGCAACACTTGCCACAGCTGGATGACCAGGGATCTGGAAGAAAGCATGTGATGAAGCACGTGTTGAAAGGATTTTTGCAAACACTTCGACCATCGTCTTTCCACAGGACAGTAGGTGGTTGCAGCAGTCTCTGCCAAACTCAAAACCTTAACAGTCATGAAACAGCCTTGCATTCAATTGGTGGTGGTTATTCTCCGCTGGCATTTCATAAGTGTCCCTGTCGGTGCACTCCCTTTGTCCTCAGCCCCATCAGGTCAGAGCTGTACTCAGCTGAAAACTTGTAATAGCGTAAGTGGCATTTAGTGCAGGGAATTGTGTGGCAGGAGTCAATGGCTTGGTGCTGAAAGGGTTGGAAAAGGTGGACTCCCACTGCAGCACTTTATTTTTACACGCAAGCTTTTTGCCAGATCCACGTTGATAACTATAACCTTTAAGGGAACAAATGGATTACCAGAGGCAGACAAGTCAGTGACAAACTGGAAATGCACGAGGCCATAATTTAAAAGCACATATGTTTTTTGTCTTCGGTTTTTAAATGAAAAGTTCCTCGTTACCATAGTGAAAAAGGTTACCGGTTTGTAGGCAAAGAAAAAAAGTTGTGGTACTAATAAATAGCTGCTTATCACTTATGATATAAATACTGTTTTGCAAAGAGGTAGCATCAGGTGATAGACACCTCTGTGCTGTGTATAAATTCTAATATAAGCTGTTAAAGGGCAAAACATACGTAAGCAGTAGCATCTAGAGTTTAAACAAGATATTTACATTAACTGCATGCAGACACAACACATTTTCCTCTCTTTTTTCACTTCAAATTAACTTAATTAGGATTACAAAAAGATTAATTGCGAAAGGCCACCATAATTAAAGTTTTTTTCTGAGATTATTTCATTGTTTTGTTTTTTAGATTTAGATGTTTATAAAGAGTCACTTACTACTAATAGAATTGTTTCTTAAACTGTATGATTGGGTCAAATGTTTTGAGTATCACACTAGTTGAAATAACTGGATGTTTGGCCCATTCCTCTTCATAGACCTTAGTCAGCTTTCCAGGCCAACTTGTGATTGAGATCTAGACCCTTATTCTCAAAGATTCCCAAGACTAAACCTCTGCTGCCAGTGGCATCATTTTAGCAAAATTCTTAGAAGTTCTTGAATTGTAATTTTTTTCTTAAATTTTGCCTGGGTACTGCTTCGTTCATACAGCAAGATTTAAAAATTATCATTAACTTTGAAATCTTGAGAGACCACACACATAACTGCAAAAATCTTTGCTATAACAATTTTGAGTCACACAACAGGAGCAACACACCACAGGCAAACTGATTTCACAGACAGGAAGTTTTAAAAAACTACTAGAGTTCCAACATGACTTCCGTCTAAACAAACATGGCAGACTTGGAAGAAGCCAGTTTTGACAGTGTCGACTGCTTTTGTTGTTTTTTTTTTTTAGTCAGTCGTTTCACCAGATCAAATACAATCAGGCAGTCAGAGTAAATTCCTGACAGCTGAGCGTCCGCATTAATATCAAGTAGACGACATAATGAAATGACCAGCATGGTGAGAGGCTGTAATAAATGACAATAATGATGAGAATGTAAATACGGTACAATCAAACATTTTGATACTGTGTGGTAATTAATTAAATTTTGTATAGTTACATCACAATAACAGTTTTCTTAATTCAGACTAGATTTTATGATTGGTTCATTTCTATCAATGGATTGTTGGAGGTGTACACATACACACACACATATATATGTATATATGTAATATTGTAATGGCCACTTCAAAATATTAACTTTGTTTTGCTTTAGCCAGTTTATAGCTAATTTAATTACATTCGTAGGCTTATTGTGCATTAGGAGAAACTATTTGTTCCTAAGCCTCAACTTGTCTAAGGCTTAGGAACATCTAAGATGTTCTCTAATCAATTTTTGAACATTTAGGAAAATAAAAATACTTATCCTAACTGGCCTAAAACAGAAATTTTTAGTCTGACTTATTGCCACAAAGTGAAGAAAATAACGTTATTTGCTTATTCAGTTTACATGAACATCTGGGCTTAGCTATTGGTGTATTTTCTTTTAGTTTATAGCTTTGAAAAACAAGAGACTAAAACCATTGAAGAGTTTACCCAAAGTGCCATCTGTGCAAGAATCATCAATTCACTCATTGCTTCCAGTGCAACACCTGAATTGAAGATCAGCATCTATACTGCCGGTTATTGCTTTTAGTTCTCCTTATCCAAGTATTATGGATGCAAGGAGATAACGCTGTAGATATTTATTCAGTTCTATTTTTTGGTTCAGTGCTTTCTAGCCTTGTTGATAAGAGTAAGCTGATCATAATTCGGCAGACCTGAAGCATGGGCTAAAAGGCAAGCTCAGTCGATTTGACCCCGAGATGACATGAGACGCAGGCATCAAAAGGAATCATCATATCTACAAATCTGTTGGAAGGAAAAGTAATAACAGTTATACACAAGATAAAGGAAGTACATATGGACATACTGGTATTTCTTTCATTTTTGTAATTACTTTGTCTTAATCTCCTATAACCCCTTGGCCCTTCTGTTTAGAGGCACTAGATAAGCTGTATAATGTTTGAAAGTGTTTTTTTTTATTATTATTTTTTTCAGATGGGGTACAAAAATAAATCAGGAAAACACATAATGTAGCTTACGATATTTGTTATGCTTTGAAAGAATTGAATAAAAACACATTTTATCTATGAATATCAACTTATCTGATTTTCTCCAGAAGAAGGAAAATTTTGGGTTGACATGGCGTGTCACAAGTGTCACAATTTAATATGTGCAGCATGCAGTGGTTTATTTTACTGTAGTCACGAAACTCACTGCTTTGCCAAAGGGCATTGTTTGTAAGGTGCTAAATGATGCAATAGGCCTTGTTAAGCTTGATTTAGTCAAAATAGATGATCACGTTAATCATGCTGTGATGCAAATGTTAATAGCATTCTTAGCACATCGTTTGTTTCAAGGCAATTAATCTCTTCACCGACAGATACACTGAAAGGTTTTAACCAGCACACTTACTCTTTGTCTGTGCATGTTGTCAGATAGATTTATGGTAAAAACATAAAGTTGCAGATTATTTAACAGTGCTTTAGCAGTATTTTATCTGAAAAAAAAAAAAAAAAAAAAAAAAACAAAATTAAATTAAATTAAAAAAATTATATTTAAAAAAATTNAAAAAAAAAAAAAAAAAAAAAAAAAAAAATATATATATATATATATATATATATATATATATATATATATATATATACTGTATGTGAGGAGCTCATTCTAACCTGCATGAGAGTGACTTTGATTTTTATCAGACTCAGCAGGTCAACTTGTTGATGCAACTGACCTGTACTGTTATTGCAGACCTATAATTGATTTATTTGCCTCAGAAGACATATCTTTTGTTAAATCAGTTACAGGCTGAATAATGCTTATGTTTTTTTTTTTTCCTCCAACTTCTTTGTATGCTTCAATACTGCAAGACCTGAATCTCCACAAACATCTTTTAAAACACATTTTCAGGTCATCCAGCCATCACCCCTGTTTAACCTCACAAAAAAAAAAAAAAAGAAATATCTTTTTTTTTTTTACCATATACCAGAATGTCCAAATAAAGTTGCAATAAAGACAGTAGAAGTATGCAGTAGGACTAATAATAAAATGTTTAAAATTTTATTGTTTGTCAGAGCACTTGTCAATCTATTTTCTTAAAATGTAAAGAATAGGCCGCACCTAAAAACCTAAAACGATATGGCCGTTCACCTAAACTCATAGACAAGTCAAACAATGAATCAGAGAAGCTGCCAACCGGCCACAAATATAGCAAGAAAAAACCCAGAATGCAGCAAGAAGTCACATTACTAATTTGTCAAAAGTCATACAGGTCGCACAGAAAACATCTGGGAAATTAGCTCTTTTCATATTAGAATTGAAGCTTTCAGCTGGTATGTATGACAAAACAACAACAACCTTGAACACATCTCTTGCATGGTAAGACATGATGTTTGTAGCATCATGCTGTAGAAATGTTGATCTTTAGTGTAAAGTAGTGTGGTCAAGAATCAGCAAGGTGAACAAAAAAACAGCATCAGCCACCGGTTCCAGATTCTTCTGATGACTTTTATTTGTTACTTTTGACTCTGACAACCATCCTGAGCTTCCAAGAACTACCGTAATTTCCGGACTATAAGCCGCGGCATTTGTCACACGGTTTCAACCCTGCGGCTTATACAACGATGTGGCTTATTTATGTATTTTTTCTAACGGCCGCCAGGGGCGCTCGAGCAGAAAAGGTAAGAGTGAGACAGGTGGAATATGTGTGTCGAGGAAGACGCAAGTTTAATGTAACTTAACACGTCTCAGTGCTCAGGAGGAAGATGAAGAGGCTCTCAGTGACTTTTACCGGTATGTTTTTTTAATAAGCAGCCCTTTTAGTGCAGTGCTACCGTGTTGCTGCTGTGTTACTGCCGCGTCTCAGTGACTTTTACCGGTATGTTTTTTTAACCAGCCCTGTTAGCGCTGTGTTATTACCGTGTTGCTGCTGTTACTGCTGTGTCATAGGCTCTGTTTGGAAAGAAAAGCTAAGGTATACGTATTATTAAAACTTTGAAAACTTTCTGTGCACCGTCTGTATGTAGGCACATGCGGCTTATACACAGGTGCAGCCTATGTATGTACAAAATAGTTTTTCCTTTAAAATGTACTGGGTGCGGCTTATAATCAGGTGCGCTCTATAGTCTGGAAATTACGGTAACTGTTTTTATAGCCAATTGGCAACACATCTGCACTTGAGTAGACCAAGCCACAATTAAACAGATTTAAAAAAAAACACTAAACAGAGAAACAAGAATAAAATTATTAATCTAATTTACAAACTCATCTACATAATGAAATTGTCTGCAAAATAAACCATGTAATACAAGATAACTCAAAAAGTTACTTTAAAGAAAAACAAACAAAGCAATACTCAAAAGGAAACCCTCTAATTGGTAGAACCCAGCAAGGTAATCAATGACATCATCCAGCCATTTAAGCAGGAAATACTGGGCCGACGCCTCCCATACTCCTGCCCTGCTGCAGATCTACAATGGACAAACTATAGTGAGTAAAAAGAAAAACAAATACCATAAATATACTTTGAAACAAAATAAACAAATTCAACCAGTAGTCCAGAAGTAGTAGCTTTAACGTAAACATATAAATAGATGGAAACTCCAACATAATTCTAATACAAACAAGCCCGGGATAGTAAGCAACGTTGCAAAGTAATGTTTAAATTTAAGCATTATAACCACCTATAGGAAGTACGTGAATCAGAAATAAGAGTTAGGGACAAGTGGTGAACAGAAACTGAACCACTTTGTCACATTTAGCAGGGATGGGGAAGCTGGTCAGAGCTGATGGGAAGATGAGTGCAGTTAAATGCAAAGCATAATTGAACTTGTCTCAATTTGGACTTAAGAAAAGTATAACATTTATTTAATTCTGCGTGCTTATGAAGCACAACAGAAGGAGAACATGCACGCCTGACAAAAAGCATTGTTGGGAATATTTAATTACTGCATGCTGAGAGCGGCCAGAATATATAGCTCTAACTAACAGTGCTATGTATTAGTGCCTCTTGAGAATATGTTGATCATGTTAGTGTTAATAAATGTTCTCAAGGTTGTTATCAGGTGAGAAGGTCTGCAGGGACAGCAATGTTAAGCCTACCATCTGCAAACCCAGATAACACCGCACCATGTGGCACATACTAGGACATTGTGTGTGTGGTGCTTGCGCCCGGTTTGTGTGCATAAGCAGAAAGCAGAACAAGGACATGCTGCATGTATATTAACCCACCGTAGGGATCTCTGGAATAGCATGCTGGCTGATCTTATGGCTGAGTGGCAGGTTGGTTCAAAGCAGCAGTTGGCAGCAGAGAATACAGCGAGCAGGATGTGATATGCGAATTTGAATAGTTTAGGAGAAACAGCGAATGCACAGCAGGATTCTCTGGTTTTTCTGTCTTTTTATCAACTGTGTGTTTAACCATCATGGTGCAGACCACAGGAGCACATAATTCAAGGTGCCACATGTGAAGTGAAAATGTTTCATTTCTGACCTGCGTTTACGGGTACACAGAGTGTAGATCTAGGCCAAGAGTTGTGTAAAATAACAGAGTTTATTTCTGACCAAGGTCAATGTTAAGGATAATATATGACAGAGGAAGACAAAAGAATTTCTATTCAGTCGTCAACTGCAGCAACCTAAAAACATAAATTATCATGTAACCAAACCCATCTAAAAAACATAGCTTTTATTTTGTACATTCTTAATTTTTCATTCTTAAATGTACATTCTTAAATCCGTTTTTGAATAAGCCTTATTTTCACAAAATAGATTAAAAAAAAACAACAAAACAATCATTTCTATGTGTTGAAAATGCAGTACAGTGAACTGTTGTATATTCAAACACTGTTACTCTTGCACTGATCAACATGGAGGAATTAAAGAAAGCCTTCCTTTGTGGGTTGTGTCGTTTCTTGGAAGGGAAAAGGGTATCCGAGCGTGAACCAAGCAGCTGGTTTCATTAACCTCCTGCCCAGCCATCATGTAGGGGGAGAGGATGGTGGTGGTTCTCGGGTTGCACAGCGTACGTGGGTGGTTGGGGCATGGATATTGAGACCATTTAAATTTGCAGTCCAGGCATACTTCTATAATGGGTGGCGACCGCAGCTTAACCTGCTATGCCATGCGTGTCTCAACTATGTGTTGTTCTATGTATTCACAAACTCACAGCCTAGCTCTTACACTTTGACATGTTATTCTCTGCATCAGTTTGATTTATTGAAATTCTTCACAATGTGCAATCAGGGGTTTCTGATGCAAATTTTATACAAATTCTTTATCAGACACAGTACCTCCCTTAAGTCTCATACCTCCTCAACTGTGACAAATTTTGTCATTACACTCTCAAAAGGTGTGACATGCAATCCTATTCAGCCTCCCTGAGTTCATACTTTGTAGAGCCACCTTTTATTGCGATTACTTTACTAAAGCTGGAATTTTTGCCCTTTCTTCTTTGCAAATTAGCTCAAGCTCAATCAGCTGGGATGAAAAGCATCTGGAAACATAAACTTTCAATCATTCTCAGTGGTGTGAAAAACTTTCTCCCCTTCCTGATTTCTTTTTTTTTTGTTTGTTTGTTTTTGCCTGATTGTCACATTTCATTGTTTCAGAATATTATTGGTTTTAGTAGGTACTCACTTTTTAAAGCGGAGCCATGTAGGTTTGGATTTATTTCTCCCTTAATAATAAGCATTCGCAAAATTCATTTAAAAAATTAATTTTATGTTAACTTTTCTTGGCTTTGGCTAATATTTAAATTGGTTTGATGTCCTGAAACATCTTAGTGTTTAAAAAAAGGAAATCAGGGAGGGCACAGACATTTCTTCATACCACTGTAGTTTGGGATTTTGGATGGGTGATTCTAACACATTAAAATCTAGATCTTTTGATTTATGTAGTTAATTTGTGAGAAGATAAGCATACAGACTGTTGGACCAGGATAGCCAAAATTAAAGTGTTGGTCTGAAAAAAGAAATCTACAACATAAACTGTTTGATTTTCTCTTTTCAGAGAGCAGACTTGGCAGTGGCCCCTCTCACCATTACCTACGTGCGTGAAAAAGTCATTGACTTCTCAAAGCCCTTCATGAGCATGGGCATCAGCATCCTGTATCGCAGACCCAATGCCACAAACGGCGGCTTCTTCTCCTTCCTAAACCCCATGACTCCAGACATCTGGGTGTACATTCTGCTGGCGTACCTGGGTGTTAGCTGTGTTCTTTTTGTCATTGCAAGGTAAGTACAGATGCTTTACTTTCAGTCCTTCATTCCTCTCCCCATGTGGTTTTCAGGAGTCAGTAATTTGCTATGTTATCATTACGGGCTGAGTTTTGAGTACGTGAGTCCAGTTTATCATACTGTGTTAACTGCTGGGTAGTGATCAAGGCAGTTATGTCTGCTTGAGCTCTCTACAGCCCAGAAGTGTGAATGTAAAAGAATCCCCTTCAAGAATAGATTTAAAGTCCCATCCGGTAAGTAATTTCTGGTTTCCTACATGATGTCTTTGGGAATCGCAAAGGGGCTTAAAAAGACTTTTGAAGAAGAAAAAATAAAAGACACTCTTGTGTAATTATCATATTCAGCAGGATAAAAACAGCTTTCACACCTGATGTGAAATTACATCTGAGGAGTTTATTTATAGTTAATCATCCACATTTACATATTTTATAAATTATGAAGTTCAGGTTGTCAGCGTAATTTTTTTAGTGAGGGATTATCTGAGTTTTTTTTTATTTTGTTTTGTTTTGGGGGTTTTTTGGTCATGAATACGATTAATATCCTTTTAGTGTCACTGCCTGCATTTCCTGCTGCTTCTCATGCAAAGTGGTGCTTGAGGAAGTTCTAGAAAACAGGCGCTGGAGGAAGTTCAAGGGCTTGAGAGCAAACAGCTGCACTCCTTCATCCTCATTTGCTTCTGTGAAACTAAACTAATTTTGGAGTGGCTTTACATAAGTTTAAAATCATCTTAAATTTTTGCAATCATTCACTAAAGGGTACCCCAGAGAGCTCAATCGCTGTCTGTGCCAGGGAGAAGTAAATTGCCTTAAATATTCTTAAATGTATATAAAAGTTTATGTACAGGATAATTACAGTGTTCTTTCAGACAGAAAGGGGTAATTTTAAAGGGATAATAGAAACTTCAGTGTGTTCGTAACAATGTCACATCTAAACTGAACCGTGATAATTATATTGCAGAATATCGTTTTTTCAAATGTAAAAGTTTCATAGTCACATGGAGTCCAGGAGAACAAGAGCTTCCTTTCATATAGTCTAAATATGTGTGAAAGGCTTAAAATTAATATGTCATATGTCACCTTAAATTTCCTTTAAGATGGAACTATAAATTCCATCTTAAAGGGAATATAAAATTAGCATTAATTTTAATTTACACTGTGTTTATTTGTCACATTGGGATAGTTAATTTAGCACAGATATCCCCAGGCAAATACTTTTTTTCTGTTTTGCTATTGCATTTTTTTATTTGTAGAGATGCTTTTCGTGTGATAACACATTTCTTCCAACGGGATGTAAAGGTGTTCTGAAAGTAAAGTTTTACTAATCCATTTATTTTCATATCAGTGGTTTAATTTTTACATTTTATACTTTGAGTAAACCTCAAATGCAAATAAATGTATGCATCTAAAACTGTTATGTCAATACAATTCAAATGTAAAGCACTATTTTTTACCACAATAATATAAAGAGTAAACATAAATTGAACTTTCTGTGCATATTTTGTTCAATATGGTGAAAAAAGACACAGTTCCTCGATACTGCACAAATGGATATCAAAAAAATGTTTTCATAAAAATATATATATTTTGCTGCTTAAATTTGGACTATATAAACTGACACTCAGTCTTTGACCATAATGATTTGTTGGCCTGCGAGGATTTAACTGAGAAAATGCACAAGAACGCAGAGTGGTTGACTAATTGTACTCCATAACAAAATCTATGCATCTGTTCATTGATAGTCAATTTCCCCTTTTACTTCCTTGGTTCTTTTGTGATCAGCTTATTATTACGTTATTGTGATTAATTGGGTGAAATAAACTTTTCTGCAGTATTAAACAATGTTCTATTGAACACATCACCAATGGTTTAGATTAAAGGTAAAATCTCTAATGAGGAGTTGAGATTAATAGTGACCTTGGAATTAAATTCTTCATATATTATAAAAATAGACTAGGACAAAGTTTCTTAAATAAAAACAAAACAGATTTTTTGATTTATGTGTGTGATTTTGTGTTTTCATACAAACATATTTCTAGATTTTTTTCCTCATTGTAATAGCTTTAGGACTGTAAGCATGTGATCTGAGGCAAATCAAAGCCTCAGACAGACAACAATCTTTAAAGAAACTAGCAGAGAAAACAGAAGTAAGAGCTCCAATTTTACATACGGCCATTTTAAGGCTTATTCACATGTCTTTCAGCTGCACAGAAGGTCTCTTTGAGTCTCTGTGCCTCTTCACCGTCATGTAATTATTTGGCAATGGCTTTCCATTTTAACATTTAAGTAACACAAAATGAGGCTGAAAGGATTGATGGAAATGGTGACAAGTCAACAGCCAGACGGAGCCTGACTGCAAATGCCACCCAGGTAAAAAATAGCAAAGTAGTAGAATGTAACTTAACAGAAAACTTCACCTATGAAGACTATTTGTTCGTAAAATATAGGAAACATCTGATTGATTTTTCCAAAATAATTCAATACATATAATGTTACATATTTTTTTTAGCAAATAGATATGACATTTTTAATGGAAATGTTCATAATCAGTCTCACTCAGGTCTGTGTGGATACATTCTTAACATACATCAGAGAAAATCCATTTGGGGCATTTTCCCAAAATAAAGACAACAGTATTGAAAGAAAACTTTTGTAATCGGCTAAGCAGTGACATTTCATTCAGCATCTGCCTTCAAAACCAACGTTTACCCTAATAGTATTGCAAAGTTTATGGCAGATAGCAAAGTAAATGGCAAATGGTTTCACATTCTCAAACATGACATTTAATACCCTGTCTGTGTATGCATGACTCATTGGTCACCTTTAAGCACAAAACATGTTTTAAAAAGGCATAAGGATTACCAAAGATAATCCTTAAAAACCAGGCCAGAAGAGTTTGAAAGTATTTTGATGTCCTGTTTGATTAGATAAAATAGATATTACAGCTGTGAAAAAAATTCTGGCCAACGCCTTGGAATGGCAACACAATAATGGAAAATATTCTTGCAAAACAGTTGAAGTTAAAAATAAATGGCAGACAATTATTTAGTCTTTAATGTGGAAAGGTTATAAAATATTTAGGGCACACAGTGTGAGCTGTCTGTGTAAACAAACAGCACGCTAAAATGGGCAATTGGGTAGTATTTAGCCAAGAGCTTTCAGTAGTTTTCTGTTTGGCACATAGAAAGAAAATAATAAGTAACATTGTTCAAAGTTCAGGAATTTCTTGCATTAAAATGTTAAACCTTGACAAAGATAAATTATGGCTTTTTGTCACGCATACATTTTATTCTCTCAAACTAACTTTAAAGTTAGACAATGATAACATGAGCAAATATGAATGTAGTTGTCTAATGATAATGCCATATTAAGGAGAGAAGGCTATTAAGACTAAACTGGCTCTATGCAAAAAGTAATTGTCTTCTAAATCTGATTGTTCCAACCTTGACAGCCACAGCTACCCTCAAGCTTTTATGGTAATTGGCTCACTCTTCTTTACAGAATTGTTCAGCCAAACTAGAGGGTTTTAAAAATATGATCAGTCTGCTTGAGGTCATATTTAAATCTAGGCTTTGACTAAGGTTTCAGAACCCTAGATAGACTTGCTGATATGCAATTTGGGTTTAAGGTCATAAACAGATGATTTATAGTTTTCACAATTTCAGAAGTTCTTTTTCAAAATTGTGTGTTGAGATGTAACGAGACGTGGAACTTTGACTTTACTCTTCCTGGAATATTTTCCAGAAAGTTTAAAATTCAATAATATGTTTGAATTATTCCCATTTGATATTGGCCTTTGTTTTTGTTTTCATCTCATGCATGAGATACTTTCATTCTTTTTGTTGAATTGTGAACATTGACTTTAACTGATGCTCGGTTGTTACTACTGGTAAAAAACACGAAGAAGACGACAGGAAGTAGTAGGATAATAGTTAGTTCCTTTTGCGGTTGTTTGTCAACTTGCAACGTCTTAGATCTGGATTTGTAACCCTTTGCAGGCTGACTTTGTTCTGATCTGTTTTTCTTTGAAAATGTGGTACATTGAGATTATTTAAGATTACATTATGTAATCAGGATTAATTCTAATAGTCAGTCAGTAATCTGGGTGTGGCTTGTGAAGTAGTCTTTTCACAAAATGTGGTTAATCGAAGTAAATTTCCGTTTAACAAGGGGGCAATTACTTTTCACATAGGACTAGTATGAGTTTGCTAGTTTATGTGATTGTAATCAATCACATTACAATTAAAAAAGAAAAATCCTTTGATTTATTGGCTTTTGTGACCAAAAAGTAAAACAAAACAAATACTAACTCTGTTGGAAATATATTTTCCAAAATTTATAGTTAGCACTGGACATCAAATTTGTTTTAGATCTATTCCAATAAGAAGATCGAATCAGCATCTTCAAAATCATTTTAATTTTTTTAACCAAGCTAAAACTTCTACTGATGTCCGCATTAGGGATTTTAGTCTGGTTTATTCCAAAATTTTTAAACAGCCCAGTCAGTTCAGTTCTGAGCTGAAATAATTTACAGAAACAGTATTTCAACCTGCTCTTCCTCCACCCCAGGTTTAGCCCGTATGAATGGTACGACGCTCATCCCTGTAATCCTGGGTCGGACGTGGTGGAGAACAACTTCACGCTTCTCAACAGCTTCTGGTTTGGAGTTGGTTCCTTAATGCAACAAGGTAGGTCAGCGAACACGGCTGCATCTTTTCAAAAACAGTGTAATCATCTCATCACTTCCTCCTCTTCATCATCAGCTCCTAGTTTGTGCCTCTTTAGCTGACAAGCTCCGAGATTTCCTTACCCCGACTGTTTCATAAGACGTTTACCTGTCAGGAACAACTGCAGGGCTCTGTCTCACATGACAGACAAAGGCTGTTGTCAACTAGCTGCTGTTTAAAAAAAGTAAAGAGTAGGTGCCAGGTACTTGTCAGAGATTGACAGGTCGGGATGGAAAACATTGTTGCATGTATCTCCATGTAACAGTCACTGGCCCTGTTTAAGAGCGTCATGGGTTGGGAGAAAAAGAGTAAAATGAGAAAGAGGTTTGACAAATGCCTTTTGTCAGCTATGCTACTTCTGGGTGGTGTGATGTTTTCAATTCTAGGACTTATACAGAAGTTGACCTCGTGAAAGAAATGTAAATGCCTGACTCATAGCTGTGCAATACACAGAGTACACCCAGAAATTACGATGATCCTGCAAAACACTGTTTTTGTTCTGTCAGTTCGCTTTTATGATACCATTGTAAATCTTATTAACTCCTTTTGCATACTTTGTGCTTTTTAAGCTATTTGACTCACATCATTCAGTTCATTGAATAGATGTGTATCACCATGTTTGGTGTTTATACCTTTTGTACTTTTGTCAATGCTTATATTTCTGTAAAAAAAAATATATATATATATATTTTCCAACATAAAGTGAATGGGGAAGCTTCCAAACAATTTACATACCTCATGTTCTTTAAGTGCTAAATGTTAGCTTTCAACAAGAAAAGATTTTCAGACTCTAAGCATGTCCCAAGACATTTGAATTTTAGGAAACAAGTCAGTGTTTAATCTTTATTGTTAAATGACAGTTTGTTTGATAAATATTTCAGTCAAATTCTGCACTTTTCAATGATGACATTGCCCAATGTAGGATTCAAATGGGCTCCTACCTTCCACATTTTTTGCAAACAAATTTTTACTGGTGCCACAACTTAAGCAAAAGTTAACAATTTATTGAACGAAGAAAGTATATTGTCTTTAACATTGTTTCTCTTTGACATAACATTACACAAATTGAACTACATGACAGAATCAAGAAAATACCATCTTCAGCTTTAAAGTCTGTAATGCTTAACACTAATGATATCAATTTGAACTATTTATAAATATGTATTTTTGTTTTTGCAATTTTCTTGTAAAATCTTTTGGTCAATTTGAGCTATTCCTATCCGCTTATACTATTCACTCTGATGATCTGAAGGACTTAACATTGACTCAAACAACTGATTGTTCAGAGTATAAAAACAAGGAAGGGAAGTCCTTTCCTTCTCCAAGGTATTCCTTAAAGGGATGAATAAGCAGAGGAAGGGCCAGGATTTACATAATGGAGTTAACTGCGGCGAAAAGGACCCAAGTAAGAAAATGTTTAACCTCAGTGTAACAAGACAAATCAAGAAGGTTTAGTTAGGCTCAGTGGATCTTTGGCTGCAAGGATTGCAAACACATTCAGCAATTCATTAAGCACAGAAACTCGGCGGCACTCTTGTGAAACTGCACAGCAGCTCTTCCAATTTGCTGATACTGGCAGAGAAATATGAGAGCAGCAGAGGTACGCTGTGAGAGGGAGAATCAAATCAAAATGAGCTAGTTAGTTGCCTATGTTATTAAACTAAACAGGGGAGAATTTTCTATTATAATTCATAATGTGGCGCACACTGATTTCTGTAAATGCCAGAGCTCCACTGTTTCTCATTTTCAGGCTTTGACTGAAGCTCCTGCTGTTAATCAACTCTTATTCATAGTTCCCTGATTTATTGTTTGTTTTTTTTTTACTTTGAAACATAAAGATCATGCAAGGTTATGTATACTGCATATATGCACTTTAAAACAGTTAGCTAATTGGCCAAATGGTCTAAAGGATCTTGCCAATTACTGCATGAATGCGTCTAATTTTAAAACTGACACCGTACCTGGCTTTCAGTGACACCGTTTTTGCAACAGCGCCTTGTAACACATGCTGCACAGCGGTGTCTGTAGCGAGGTGTATATTTTGTCTGTGTCACATTAACAGACACCCCTTGCTTGTCTGCCAAACACGGTGACAGCAGCTGAGGCGGAAGCCATTTCCTTGACATGTTTAAAATGCAAATGGACGCGTTTGAGGAAACCCGCAAAAAAAAAAAAAAAAAAAATTCTACCAGCCTGTCTGTGGGAGGGAGGTGTCAGAGACAACAAAAAGAACATAAAATATCAGGAGGTGCAAAAGCACTCAGATGGATTCTCGGAGGTCTGGGTTTCTCACAACAAACACATATGTGATTATTTTTTTATAAATCGGTTTCCTTCTGTAAAATGTTTGAAAGTATGTTTGATCTAAAAAGTTACATGTAAAAGTAAACATAACAACCTAACAAATTAGTGTGTTAGATTTTGCCTTCAGCATCTTGAAATGGTTTATTTTTAAAATTAAAGACACTGAACTCAATTTCTCTTAGAAAAACATATATTTATAGAGAAAAAAATCAATTATTTTTTGTAACTCCAAAGAACCTGGAATATTTCCACAAATATAGGATATTAATTTGTTGCAATCATTTTGCAGACAGTATATTAGTAGATCCGATATTAACTGGTATAACTCTCACCACATGAGTAATGATACTAAGATTAGGACAGAATCTACAGTGGCTTCTGGTATCAAACCACAGAGATCTGAATAAAAAACACATCCCACACCTCATTTTTTTGTTTCAGTTCATATTTATCCTTTATGTTGGTCTATTGCATAAAATACAAGTAAAGTAAATTAAAGTTTGTGATTTTAACCTGACAAAATGAGCTTTGGGTCATGACCGAAAGATCGAGATCGCGGATACAAGCAGCCGAAATGGGTTTTCTCCGTAGGGTGGCTGGGCTCTCCCTTAGAGATAGGGTGAGAAGCTCGGTCATCCGGGAGGG